>WIQG01000391.1:0-126555 GCA_014925785.1 Mycena galopus ATCC 62051 | reverse complement strand
AAAGCCCGATGAATCTCCGGTAGAAGTTCGTGAAGCCGAGGAACTGCTGCACGTCCTTCCGGTTCTCCGGAGCCGGCCAGGCGGCGACTCCGGCGACCTTGACCGGGTCCATCTCGACGTGGTTGTGCGAGATGATGACGCCGAGGTACTCGATCGACGACTTCTCGAACTCGCACTTCTCCGGCCGGAGGTAAAGCTTGTGCGCCCGGAGCCGCCGGAGGACTTCTCGGACGATCTCTCGGTGGCGCGCGAGATCGGAGTGAGCGATGAGGATGTCGTCAAGGTATACCATGACGTCTCCGGACAGGATGAGGTCTTGGAAGATGTCGTTCATCATCGTCTGGAACGTGGCCGGGGAGTTGGTGAGGCCGAAGTACATCACCAGGGGCTCGAAGAGTCCTCGGTTGGTACGGAACGCGGCCTTCCACTCGTCGCCTCCCCGGATCCGGACGTTGTTGAAGCCCCACCGGACGTCGAGTTTTGTGAAGAACCGGGCTCCCTTTAGGCGGTTAATGAGGTCGTTAATCAGCGGGAGCGGGTATCGGTTCTTCACGGTCATCGCGTTGAGCGCTCGGTAGTCCTGGACGAACCGGAGGCTTCCGTCCTTCTTCTTGATGAAGAAGACCGGAGACGCCATCGGGGACTTGGACGGACGGATCCGGCCGGTGCTCAGCCCATCCTCGATGAACGCGTCGAGTTCCTTCTGCTCGAGGGGGGAGATCGGGTAGACCTTGCAGTTGGCCGGCTTTGCGTCCGGGACGAGTTCGATGGCGTGGTCCCACGTCCGGCGCTCCGGTAACGCGTCGAACGACTCCTTGTCAAAGACGTCGGAGAAGTCCTCGACCCAGGTCGGAACCGAGGTCCCAGGCGGGGCCGAGTTCCGGGCGAAGGCCTCCGCGAGCCGTTGGGAGACGGTGCTCCCGGCGCGGATTTCCTCGGCCGGAGCGAACGCGGTGTAGAGGATCCGGTCGCCTTCTTCTAGCTCGTCATCGTCGTCTTCGTCCGGGTCCGGAATGAGGTCCGGACAGTCGTCTCCGTCGCCATCCGGATCGTACCCGTCGTCTCCGCACCACTCCTCCGAGTCAATGGCACAGATAGACGGGACGGGACCTTCGCGGAGCTGTCGGAGGATCGCGGCGGAGATCTTCGCGCTGCGACGGACGGCGCGAAGCTCGTCTCGGCAGGTGCTGCAGCTGGTTGGGCAGCGGGTCATCCGGACTTCCTTGGTTTCCCAGTCGATCTCCGGGTTGTGTTTCTGAAGCCAGGAGTAACCGAGGATGACGTGCTGCTTCCCGAGCCGCGTCACGGCGAGTTGGATGCGTTCCGAGTGACCCTTGTAGTTGACGACCATATCGACTACGCCCGTAATGCCTCCGGATGCATTGGGTGTGCCGTCGACGTTGAGGACCGGGATAGGCTGGGAGAGCTTCCGGACGGGAAGGTTGCGGGAGATCACGTACTCCGAGTCAATGAAGTCTCCGGTCGCTCCGCAGTCGACCAGACCTTTCACGGACACCTTAGCCGCGGTTTCTACCGACTGCATCTCCAACGGAATGTGCAGGGAGTTCCGGCCCTCCACGGAATCAATAACGTACTGCCGGGGCAGTTTGCGTTCCCATCTCGGACGGTGGACGCGGGGAATGGAAGGGGTTTTTGCCTCCGGGGCGGGAATAGGGGGCTCCGGCCGGGGGGCGGAAACCGGAGCAGGGGGTGCGTCTTTCGTTTCAACTGCTGATTTATTGGGTATATCTTTGTACAGGCAGGAGTAACGATTAGGGGACGCGACCGAGGGCGCACCGCTCACTCGACCGCGTCCGGAAAACCCTCCGGCTCCGCGTCTCCGGCGTCCGGCTCGGTCGGAAGCCCGGCGGTAGTAGAGAGGCGCGCGAAGAGCTCTCCGAGGAGGTCGTCTCCGAGTTGACGGACGACCTCGTCCAGGACGTCTGCGTGCCGGACGTCCGAGGGAGTCGGGCAGTCTCGGGCGAGGTGTCCGGACGCACCGCAGCGGAAGCAAGCGCGCGGTGCGAAGCGCGCGCGGGTCCGGTCAACTTCCATCGGAATGCCAGGCGGAAGGGCGGGCGCCGGCGCGGCTTTGGGAGCAGGCGTGAAGGAGGGGACTGGGAGGAACGTCCCAGTGCGAGGGCGTGCGGCCGGAGCCGGGGCGCGAGTCGGAGGTGCTCCCGCTCGGACGCGGGCGAGGGCGTCGTACTGACGGAAGGCGCGGAGACGCCATCCGGCGTAGTCTAGCAGCGCCGGAGCGGTTCCGGACGTGGTGATCGCTGCGTTGATCCTCGGGTCGAGCCCCGCTCGGTACTTGGTGACGCGGACGAGCGGATCCGTGTACCCGGCCGTGGCGGTGAGTTCCTCGAAGTCGTCCGTGTACCGGTAAACGTCGCGGGAGCCCTGGTAGTAGCTGTGGGTCTCCAGCCGGAGGAGAGCTTGGTCTTGCTCGTTTTCCTCGACGAACCGGAGCCGGAACTCGGACTCGAATTCCGCCCAGGACGGGAATGGGAACGGAACGATTGCGGACTGTCGTTCGGCCCATCGTCCGGCCGCGTCTCGCGCCATAAAGGACATGGCGTACCGCACGAGTTTTTCCTCGACGAGCTGTCCGTGGACCATGAAGGCTTCCGGAACCAGTTGGAGGTATGTGAGGACGGAGTGGAGGAACATCCGTCCTTGGGTCCGGTCGCCGTCGAAGACGGCCGGGGGGTTCGGTCGGAGAACCGATTTTGCTGCGGGGGTGAGGGTGGTAAAGTCTGGACCCACCGCCGGAGCCGGAGCGGCAGGGACGGGGGCAGTCGCGGGTGGATTTTGGTTGTTGTGTAAAACGCGGAGGAGTAGGGCTTCGATGTTTGCGAGAGAGCCTTCGACCGCGGTCAGCCGGGATTCGGGGTCGGCAGCCGGTTCCGGGATGTAAACATCCGGGAGCTCGGGTGGCGCGGACCCGCTTCCGGGCGTCGGAGCGTCCATCAAGGAGGAGGGGTCGAGGTTGGAAGTCGGGGAGGCCGGAGCGCTAGCGTAGCAGTCCGAGTCCGAGTCTACACCGAACTTCGCAATCTTGACCAGTTGATCCCTTAGATCCTTTCTTCTGCTGTAAGGGCAACCTCAGCTCGGCGCAGAGCGCGGGAGACTAGCGGGAGAATCCGAAGCAACTCAATTGAATGGTACTAAATACAGGTTTCTAGAATACGCACCTAGCGGGAGAATCCGAAGAGAAGAAAGGATGAGGATTCTCACGCTAGGCGAGGTTTTTTAAGTACTAGCCAGTAGCACGTGTCCGGAGGGATCGGCAGAGGTCTCGAGCTTGATCACACAGCACGTGCCAGTGAGAGCGGCCGGACGGACGGAAGGGAACAGAGTCCGGAGGGACGGGAGGTGACGTTCCGGATGGAGGCGCAGGCTGGGGTGCGAGTCCGGAGGCCGGACGAAGGATCGGACGAGGAAGCGGGGCAGTGCGATGGGCCGGAGCCGGACGGACGGACGGATGGACGGACGGACGGGCGGTTCCCCTGACACTTCCTATGGAAGTGAAAAAACAAAAATAAAATATGTGTTATGCTGGACGCCAAATGGCCAAGGCTCGGGTTGAACAAGCTCTCCTACTTGCCCCCTGCACCTAAATGGCACACAATGTAGGTGCATGCCGGCTGAGCCTTGTTTTAGGATATCTGTGCCTAGATAGCTGAGCAGTTTTTGGCCTGAAAAGTTGGGTTGAGAGCTCACCGTACGGTGTTGGTGGGATCCGGCATGAATTGTTGGCTAGAAACCCAGACCATCTATGTTCAAAATGGCTGATCATGGCAAAATGCGATTTTGAACCTACAGCAGCCTCAAACACCACCGAGGGATTGAAACTTCGCATGTAGGCAGATGCGTGGTTAGAATTCGAATGTCGAAAAAATATACACGACGTCCGGATCCATCTGGGGCGCGGGGAGTTGAACCCGCATATTGGTACTGGTACTTGCTCTTTATCGGCGGCTGTCGTGCGCTGTGAACCACGCCCCACTCCGATAGATCTGGGGTTGAGGAAGGTTTCTGTGTTTGAAATGAGGCTGATTAGGAGAGCACAGTCATATAACACACAATTCTGGACCTGGAGTGACCGAGATATGTCTGAAAATAAGAGAAGAACAAACAACATGAATTAGAGCAGAAAAGACCAAGCATGACATACTATTCGGACGCCTAGTTGTATTGATCCCGTAAAGTCCAAAGAAATAAGTAAGTAAAAAACTCTGGACAAGAAACAACAAAAAGGCACATCACCCTCATCACGAATGGCCCATACCCGAATTGAAATGAGCCCTCCCACTTTACTGTGTCATCAACATGATCTGCACAATGTAGGTACGCACTACGCACCACTGAGCCCTATTTCAGTGTGACTACACCTGTGAAAGCAAGCAATTCTTCGGGGCAGAAGGTGTGAGGGGAGGATGAAGATATTTCACACCTCACTCGACCAACCCGACTGAAGGAAAGAAAACACTCTCCTTCGAAAGTATTCAACGTGGTGAGCTTGAGGCATAATCAGTCCCCAAATAATCTAGTATCAGAACAAAAAACGAAGTCACCCGGAACTCATGGCCTGGGCCGAGTCAAATGAGCTGCCCTACTTGATCATGTTTTTACACACATTACCCTGTCATAATTCGACCCTCTGTTTTATCATCCATCTAAGCGCCCAAAGATAAGATCACAATCTTAAGCTCTCACATCACAAGATGGATTTGTCAAGAAGTCATGAGACAGGGATGAGTCATCGACTAGAATATAATGCCATGAGGGAAACAGCATGTATGCTGTAATACCACATGGAACCCTTGTGCATCAGGAAGGCATGCTGTTATGGACATCTCTCATGCTGCTACAGGCTGGTTCATACACCCATTATGCATACTTAGCTATAGTTCACATGGTTCGCTGTACACTATAAAGTAGAGTAGTATTTGCCTGTAGTAGTTAGCCTTTTATCATATTTTACGAGCTAATACTGCACTACCCAATCCTTGAGTACTGCACTCCTGGACGTGAGGCTTGTCTGTGACATACCCTCATAGATTGCATGTATGCACTGCATGCCACTAGGTCTTGTTTCCATTCAACTCACTGTGCAACGAGTATGGCAATGTTAACAAGGGAATGAGAAGGAAACACAAACCTCAAAACCTCAATCAATCTTCTATGGCTCGAGTTGGCCAGAAAATGTGCTGTCCTTACCTCTCCACGTCGAGTTGATTTGAAAGGAAACAAAATAGTTGGTGTGGAGATACTTACATGCTGGGCAAAGTGGAAGAGCAAGAGAGAAAATATGACCCTAATTTTGTTTTTTTCTGTATTTTGACCAGGGTTAGGGTTATCTAGGAGATAGCCAGAGATATAGCCCTAACCCTAACCCTGGTTGGTCAGGTAAGTGAAAACCACTGGCTCTCGCCGTGTATTTTGCGATTTCCTAGATAGGAAGTGATGGGATCAACATATTTTATATACAAAAGGTGATCACAAAGGTCAGATCTACCTCCCAGAATTTTTTTCAGATTTGTTTGCATAAATTTCTGAAATTCCGGAAACTCAGAATGTTTTTTGGGTGGGACATAGTCACAGACTGCCCCTGAGTACAGCCACAGAACCCAGCCACCATTGTGTAAGGTACACCCCATTCACCTTCGACAAACATCACGTGATATTTCCTTTTTGAGCAGGCAATGGATTCTTTAATGCACCAAATATTCTACAAGGCCTGGAGGGGAATTCCCTTCGACCACATTGCGTAAATTAGTCCTATAGATGTTCATATGTAGAAATTTTGATGAGGGATGGAGGCATCGCGCCGGAATTAACCGGTTTTTGGTGCTAAATCATCCCATCAATCCAAGACTTCTCGGCGTGATCGCTAATGAGGCATCGAACGGCTGGCTTACATCCTTTTGCGGAACTTAGGGCGCGGACTTTCTCAATCAGGCAAATTCTTCGCACTTTGTTGCTGCACAGCACGGAAACCACGTGGGCGGGCCCGTCTACTTATTTGCCACCATGCTGTGTAGTATATAATGTTGCCGTGACTCGGAAAGTCGAGTCGCTCCAAGTCAAGTCAGCCTAAGTCAATTTCAAATCAAGTTGAGTCAAGTAAGTCAACTTGCGTCGACTTTTCTTGAATCAATTTCCAGAAACTCATTCTAAGTACTCTGCAGGTTGAAAAAACGCAAAAGGGAAAAAAAAAAATTCAGCTATCATGGCAATGTCATGCAATGTCACCAAGCCTGACTCTGTCACTCCTGTCACACACCATATGCCGGTATTTTTAATGTGACCTATAGATCAGATGCAATCTATATCACGACAACACCCAATTCTCCTTTCAATGTTTTGAGCCAAATATAAGTCATATAAAAAATACCGGCATATGGCGCCCTCTGGTATACCTGTGAGCCCATTGTATCAAAAAATCAGACCAATTGAACAACGGTAGCTAATGCTACAGCTGTCCTACTCAAAACACAGGATATTTTCCCAATCAAGCAATTTGATTGGCCATCAGAAAATCCGAGCATACCATGCCCTCCGGCCTTTCAATGCAAACATAATGAGCATATTCTAAAGGAAAACGGTTGAGAATTGAGCTCAGGAGAGCCATCCGACACAAAATTCATTGAAAAAAAAAAAAAAACAGTCCGCACCCTAAGTTCCGCAAAAGGCTGTAATTCCTGACCTCCAAAGCCTTATTAGGCTTCAAGTTTTTTTTCAAGGCATTACAAGATGTATTCCTTCAATCTGGTCGAAGGGAATCTGCAGAAATTGGGTAGAAGTAATTATTTTAATGAATCTATCTCAACCCTTCTGGAAAAGGAAATATCACGTGATGTTCGTTGAAGGTGGATGGGGTGTACCTTACTACTAATGTTACTGGGACTCCAGATATGAGCCAACAAAGTTGACTTGGAGTCGCCAATTTAGACCAAGTCAAGTTGAGTCGCTTTATTGACTGAAGTCAACTTGAGTCGACTTTCAGTTGGTCACAGCCTAGTTGCATAGTTTGTCGAAAAACCACGATTGAGGACAAATTGGGGACATGGTCGAATTTTGTGACAGGAGTGACAGAGTCAGGCTTGGTGACATTGCATGACATTGCCATGATAGCTGAATTATTTATTTATTTTCCCTTTTGCGTTTTTTCAACCTGCAGAGTACTTAGAATGAGTTTCTGGAAATTGATTCAAGAAAAGTTGACACAAGTCGACTTACTTGACTCAACTTGATTTGAAATCGACTTAGGCCAACTTGACTTGTAGCGACTCGACTTTCCAAGTCGCAGCAACATTATATACTACACAGCATGGTGGCAAATAAGTAGGCGGGCCTATGTGGTTTCCGTGCTGTGCAGCAACGAAGTGCGAAGAATTTGCCTGATTGAGAATTATTCAGCAACACTTATTGGTTGTTGAGCCACAAGACGAGGCCACTCCCCAAATTCATCCCTATCTAGATTCATTTCCAAAGCCCGCAGCTCAAGAGCTTCAATGTGGGTTCAGCGGCAAGGATTCGTCAGTGCAAGTCATCTCAAACTCAACAGGTTGCAATTGTATTGATGAATTTCCAGCCAGAAGAACAACACAGTGTGGTCACCTAAATAGGAAATTGATTGAAATGATTGGAAAAGCGGACGTTTGAGGTTAAGAGCGGAGAAAGCAGAGAGTAACAATAATTTTAGTGGGAGTGCTCGCTCAGTCCCATCCCCGTGCTAGCCGAGTGCGATCCGTCCAGATTAGTGTGATTGAGTGCACATCCTGGTGCGACTGATGGCAAATGGATCAGTAGTGAACCTGATTCCCTATCAATAGTTGTTCTGCCAGACTGTCTGCCGTATGTCGAGCCTTTGTTGCCGAACTCGTGATCGGACTGTCGGCCCAGCCAATCATCACATGGGCACCATAAAAGAAACGAAAGGCGGTGAGGTTGAGCTTGGGAACAATACTAGTTTATAAATTTTTTGTTTTATATGCACCAGGCTATTGTTATGTTATCTGGACTTATTGTGGTGCCATCTGGTCTGGTAGTCTTTGCCACCATTGCCCTGCTCTTAAGCTTCGGAGCCTTGCACTCGAGCTGGGCTTTTTTTTCTTGCCGAGGCTTCGCCCATCCCTTTATAGGGGCGTGAGTAGTAGATTGTACATAGTGATTGTTTTTTTCCCCTCTTTTACGTGACTCCCAATCTGAAAGGGTGCTCTCTGGAACTTATGTGTAAATTATATCTGTTGTTTCAATTGTGAATGGTGCTGATCATTTTCCTATTGCTGCGGGCGGACTCCAGGATGATATTCATTACGAGGCTTCGGAGTTTTTCATCACACGGCTTCGCAGCACAATAGACGCTCAGTGTGCTGAAATGAGGCTCAACATCAGCACAAGTACTAGTAACCATCTGACACACACCAGAAAGTGAAAAAAATCACCTAAAGTGAATTTGTATATTAATTTTTAAGATTCACACCTACAATGAAACTGTTTGTGAAATTTTAACTTTCATATACAATGTCACATGATCTGAATCTGTTACTGAAATTCAAAGTTTCAGACACAGTTTCAACCTATATGAACGTTAAAATTTCAGTTATAATTTCAATGCAAGAGTGAATCTTACAGCACTTTGCGGAACATAAGGCGCGGCTCGTTTTTTTCTGTTTTCTGCGGTTTCAACTAGAACAGCCGCCCCGGGCTGAGTTTTGATCGTATTTTCTTGGGAGTAGGCGCGTTCAAATCGCATTGGAAATCCGCAGAGGATGAAGTACCGGCTTTTTTTATGTATCTACGTAATAGAATTTCTTCCAAAAAATCATGGTTTCGACTAGGACAGCTGTAGCATGATGAATAATGGTCCGATTGACCTGATTCTTGAATATGTTATGTATCTGGGATGTTACTAGAGGATGGCACATCTCCATAAGCAATTTACTCATCCAATATGATTTGACACTCATTTTCGCTAGGGCAATATTCATGTCCCATGAGAAGCAAAGCTCTGGGTTGAAATTTGGTTATACAGATATCTGGAGACCTCATGGTCCTTTAGAGATAGGTTAGATACATGGCATATCCAAAAACTAGGACAATCGGATTATTATTCATTGTGCTACAGCTGTCCTAGTCAAAACCATAATTTTTCGGAAGAAATTCTATTACGAAGGTACATAGAAAACGCCGATACTTGGTCCTCTGCGGATTCTCCATGCGATTTGAACGCGCCTACTCCCAAGAAAATCCGATTAAAACTCAGCCCGTGGTAGCTGTTCTAGTCGAAACCGTAGAAAATAGAAAAAAACGAGCCACGCCTTATGTTCCGCAAAGTGCTGTAAAAATGAACGTACAAATTCACTGTGGGTGAAATTATTTCTCTCCCCAAGTATATCTTGTTCTGGTGTGGTTTGACTGTGGTGGAGGTTTCCTGTGGACAAATGGGAAAATTCACCCACAGTGAATTTGTATATTAATTTTTTAAGATTCACTCTTGCACTGAAATTGTAACTGAAATTTTAACATTCATATAGTTTGAAACTGTGTCTGAAACTTTGAATTTCAGTAACAGATTCAGATCACGTTACATTGTATATGAAAGTTAAAATTTCACAAACAGTTTCACTGTAGGTGTGAATCTTAGAAATTAATATACATGATTTTTTTCACTTTCCGGTGTGACAGCCTGCACGCAACTGACCGGACTATATATGTCTGGCGCTTGGTGGATGTATATAAGGATTAATCATATATCCTTCCACATGAGCAAAATTAACTCACCTGCTAAATCAGGAAACCACGTCAAGGCCCTGCCGCCTTGACGAGGTGTGACAAGACATATGACTGTGACCTCACACATCACGCAATAGCGGCTAAGAATGTTGCCGACTGATGGCATGATGTGTCAATGGACCCGAATCTCACTTGCCATGGCCAATCCCACTTTGTCAGTATGAGTGGGACTCGTGCATAGCAAGTGGGATGGGTGAGTCCCACTCCCACTAAGATCGTATACCCGATGTCGAAGAACAGGTTGGTCCTGGGGTGGACCGAGGTCGTGTCAAGCAGGGCTTCAAGCTGTGCAGTAAAATGGGGATGACAGGTGAATGAGAATGTCTCTGAGAGTAGATAGATTAGTAAGAGAAAAAGAATATAAGGCTCAGCTCAATCTCGATGTAATGAACGTGGATTTGTGCGCAAATACTCGGAAGTGGTGTATACGTGGTGGTGGTGAGAGTCAAAAAGAGAGAGTAACGTAATGTCCGTGACAAACAGATCCAAAATGTACGTAAAGAGTCCGCGTTGAATGCCGTTGCTAGAGTCAAACCATTGTCAAACGGACCATCCGGGAACTAAGCAAAGACGAAATAGGGAGAGCATGCCCCCGCAAGACGTTGACACGTGGTTGCCCATGCCACGGTCAGCTCGATCCCCGGCGTAGTCTGAGATGGCCGAGGACTTGTGTTCAGCTCGTCGTGGTAGCCGTACGTAGTGGAATAACAAGAAAGTCTGTAAAATATGAATGAGGTGAGTATAAGTGAGCGGAATACAGTCCAGAAACATAATAATAGAATATTTTGACTGTAGATGAATAGTTGTCCGTGATGTATTGAGTGTGGTTGTCTTGATTATAAAACGCGCAAGATGTTCGTGGTGTAACTGTACCTGGATTCAGAAGGAATGGGATGGTAAAAAGATGTTTCAGCAGCAAATTGGAGAAGAAAGAGATTCTGGAGGAAAGGAGCATAATAATGGATAAAATGATAAATATGTTTGGTTGGCTTCACACCGGAAAGTGAAAAAAATCATCTAAAGTGAATTTGTACATTAATTTTTAAGATTCGCACCTACAGTGAAACTGTTAATGAAATTTTAACTTTCATATACAATGTCACGTGACCTGAATCTGTTACTGAAATTCAAAGTTTCAGACACAGTTTCAAACTATATTAATGTTAAAATTTCAATTACAATTTCAGTACAAGAGTGAACTTTAAAAATTAATATACAAATTCACTGTGGGTGAATTTTCCCATTTGTGCACAGGAAACCTCCACCAGTCAAACCACACCAGAACAAGACATACTTGGGGAGAGAAATAATTTCACTTACAGTGAATTTGTATGTTAATTTTTAAGATTCATTCTCGCACTGAAATTGTAACTGAAATTTTAACATTCATATAGTTTGAAACAGTGTCTGAAATTTTGAATTTCAGTAACAGATTCAGGTCACATGCCATTGTATATGAAAGTTAAAATTTCACTAGCAGTTTCACTGTGGGTGTGAATCTTAAAAATTAATATACAAATTCACTTTAGGTGATTTTTTTCACTTTCTGGTGTGCTTGTTCAACTGGCTCGGGAATCGAAGTCGACCTGCGAGTCAGGTCGCACTTCCACACCGATTCGGCTCCCTGTTGCCGAGAAATGATTGTTTGATGTGCATTTATGCAAAGACCATTGAAGAGACTTGCTTACTTTCCGCCTCAAACATAAGCTCCGAATTAGGCAAGTATTTTCGGCACATCGGCATACTCATCATTTTTGCCACATTGCCGAAGTCGACCTTCCATCGCTCCAAGTCCATATCCGCAGCAGCCACTGGATTTCTTCAGCTCTCAATTGCATTGTAGTGTGGTTGCAAAGGGTTACGTAATGAAAAAATGTGCTGATTCAATTTCTAGATATATGAATTACTTATGTGTAAAGTACGACAGGGCACTGAGGGCGGTGCTGGTGAGCGGGCAGCAGGAGCAAGGAACCGCGCGGAGCGGACGTTATGCGAGCTAAGAAGGCCGCCATGTCATAGAGGGACACGGCATCACACCAAATAAAGCAAAATTTCAGTCTGGACTGAAATTGGAATTTATTTGCTCAGAATCAATGCACATATCAGCTGCATCGGATTTAGCCCGTATCTGATGCGGCTGATTCTCATAGTTAAAAATAGCAGCCAATAGCATAAATAGCTCAGGGATTTCAGCGGTACAGAAACTCACTTTGATTCTTTGAGTTTCTTTATGAGAATCAGCCGCATCAGATACGGCCGTATCTGATGTGGCTGATATGTGTCTTGATTCTTACAGAATAACTATGAGAATCGGCCGCATCAGATGCGAGCCAAATCCAATGCAGCTGATATGTGCATTGATTCTCACCAAATAAATTCACATTTCAGTTCAGACTGAAATTTTGCTTTATTTGGTGTGCATCCGGTCGGCACTTGGCATGACGCTCGAGGGAACAACACGACCCACCTGACCCTGAGACAAGAGGCCCTCGCCGCCCGCATTGACGTGGCTAATTCCATAGTAGGCAGGAGCCAGTATACGGTGGGCTTAAATGGAGAGCCGAGGAGCGAGGGCCGTGGACGATGTGGTGAGGGAAGACAAGCGCGGCTGACAGCATCAATCAATGCTTGATGGCGGAGAGAGTTGCCGAAGTGCCGCAAAAATCTTCCTAATTCGGTGCTTACGTTTAAGGCGGAAAGTTAGGAGTGATCGAAAATGGGACTCGCGTAAATAGGCGAGTCCCACTCCCACTCTTCTCATACTCACCATCAAAAGTGGGACTCGCGTAAATAGGCGAGCCCCACTCCCACTCTTCTCGTATATACTCGAAAGCAGAACAGGGTAAGCTTGAAAGACATAAAACCAAACCGTCCCCAACGAATTGGGCAGTAAATCTCCATAGAACAAGTAATTGACGATAGTGCCTTCGCAGCACTTGTCAGGCCCGGGGCATGTGTCCGGCATGTGCTTCGGCAGATCCCACGGCAGCGTTCTTATTCACACAATATAAGATATGCCTTCGCGAATCGCTTCGCTTCGACGTCAGGGTACTAAAACTTGAACAGAGCTAATGAAATAAAATCCACCAGGGTGAATAAATGACCAAACACGAAGCAGCTTACAGCCCTGTTTCTTGAATGAGCATGGGAAAAGCAACCCTGATATTATTTCCCTCCATTACAGAGAAAATTAAAAGTGTAACTTTTGGCCCCTTCGCATGTAACTCAGGTTGTATTCCCCCGGAATTTTCTTCGATCCCTTGGTGACTTGTTGCAACATTTTTGAGAGAGAGATTCTCAGGGTGTATCCAATCTCACGGTACCATGTGAATAAGAATGTTACCGTGGCATGCTGAGACACATGCCGGACACTTCCTTGTCACATGCCTGGCAAGTGCTGCGAAGGCATTACTTATCGTCGATAGTGTTTGGGTAATGCTCACGGTATGTGATATAAAGGGCTACGACTCTTTCTTCCTGACCAACAAGACATAATCTCTAAACGTCCTCTCCCACACCAGCATGTCTCATATTCCTGGAGATCTCGAACTCAGCGATGAACGCGTTCCGAAGGCTTCCTTCTCAACCATAAACTTTGCGCTGATCGAGGCGCGGAACCCCGCCGAGCTCATGAACTTGCTGCGGGCATGTCAGACGCATGGATTCTTCTATCTCAACTTTGACAACAGCGAGGCAACGAAGAGCATCGTCGAAGACAAAACACGTGTGCAAAGTTTCATGAAGAAGTACTTTGCCCAGCCGATGGACGTTAAGATGCAGGACCACCAGGGAATTAAAACGAAGGGGTATGATCCTACGGACCATTTTAATCAGGCATTCACCTAAAACTTGTCCCAAGATACATTCCGTACGGGACATTGACAGGTCTCAGAAAGGGAGACTGGCGCACTGTTGAGCAGCTCATTGTACGCCCACCGACCGTATATCATTGTTTTAGACCTCGGGCTCACTCACAGTGCGTGTGATAGCTTTCCCGTTGGGACTTTGTCTCCGGTGACAACACAGTCCCCCCGCCGTGCAAGCGGAACATGCCCTATTCAGCGCTTATCTCGAACGCTGCAACTATGTCGTGTCCGTGATGCTCGGGGCCCTCTCCGATGTTCTAGAGGTCTCCGAAGATCAACGCTTTGACCGAGGGCACGATACATCCAAACCGTGCGACACCATGCTTGCGATGCTCAGTTACCCGCATGATATTGGCGAGACGCTCCAGGAGCACACTGACATGGGTTCCTTGACGATCCTATTCTCGCAAGAGTATGGACTGCAGGTGCTCGCCCCGGAAAAGCAACAGTGGGAGTTCGTCGAGCCGCAGTACGTTTGGTTTCTTCCGTCGCCGCCGTTTCTCGACTGACTTGTATTTTGATCTGACAGAGACTGCCACGCGGTCATCAATGTCGGCGACGCGCTCCGCTTCATGTCGGACAAAAAACTGTACTCTTGTGTACACCGCGTCATCCGGGCCACGGGGGCCTACGCCTCGCCGCACCGCTACTCCCTCGCGTATCTCCGCCGCCCGGAGCAGGATTTCAAGTACCGCGACACAAATGGTCGGGAGATCACTGCTAAGGAGTGGCAGGACAGCAAGTACAAATTTTATCACACCCCGCACGAGGAGCAAGACAACAGTGTTATTCTCGGTGGGATGGAGAGCGTTCTGGCAGAGGAGGCACACGCGGTTACTGCGTAAATAGTCCCGAAAATGGTGGGGGTATTGGCGTATCGTACGATTCGTATTGCCATAACACAGACCACAGTGAGATGGGTTTTTCGTAAAACAAAACAAAACAAAACAAAAAACCCTTGCCAGCGTGTGTCGGAAATACCAGCTTGACTGATCGTTTCAGATTATTTTATATTCTATTTCATCGTTGTAATCCCGCATGGTTCCCATAGCCTATTCAAATGGCTTTCTGACTCATTGGATACATATTTGATATTCTGTAGGTATGAAAGCCCAGTACATATTGTAGATACTTACCTCACTGGTTGGTAACCGGGCCTCACTGCCCTAAACCGTCTTTGCAACCTACCCTTGCCTGGAAGTTTTGTCCCCTGGAGCCAAATTCTACACAGTTTTTCAAAAGTACGGGTCTCAGGTCAATATAACCGACCATCCTTTTTGGATGCGGTGAATCCTCCTTGACGTAAGACGACGAGTTCATTCCAAAATGGTGGATATCTGGATTGTTATAGATCTCCCCTTGGGTTTCATGGGCTGGTGCCGGTCCAATGCTCGAGTACAGCGAATAGTTGGTCAGAACTATGCATGGTACATTAATATTTCGTACTGGAGAGAGAATTTTCTTCAATCTATAAAACCCAAAGTCAGCAAGATTGTGGGTCGGTTCTGAATGGAATATGCCATCCTTTCTACCTCGATGTTAGCCCTATGCAATCGCATCCATGTCAGCTTTTCGCCGGTTTATCTTTCTGCGGTAAAAAAAAAAACCCTTATCAAGGCGGAATTGTTTAGTAAGCGATGGATGGTATTATCTGAGACTGGGTACTGGGCCACCTTAGCATTTTTCGCCCCAAGCCCATCTGCACAGTCGAGTATGTACAGGTATATAGGCTTTCAAATGAAGGTATGTATCCTACGAGCGAGTGGATTATTTTTCCCCGAATTTATATCATGATTTGAGGGCTTGCCAAATTTCTTTCCTGGCGGTATCCGAAAAGGGCAAAAAACGGGCTAGTGGGCCACCTGTTCAATTCCTCCGTTGACATTGGTATTGTGCACCAAATCACATTCCAAATCATTTAAGAGATATAATTGCAATATTCCATACACATGAACTGTACATCTGAGGAATATTCACGCTGTAACTATTTCCCTTTCCAGCCAAGGAGAGGGGTGAAATGGCGGTCTGAACTGAATCCCGTACCCTACAAAGCGAAAAGCGCGTCAACAGCCCGAATTGAGGCTCAGATAAGTGAATAGGATGTATTGGAACATGATTGGTTCCAAAAAATGTTACCCACATGCCTATAACCCCTCGAACAAAATCCATCTTTACGCCCAACTCAAATTTGCTGGTTTTCAGTAGTTGCCCCCTGTGACAGGGAAGTCGGACTTGAGTCGGACAGTTAAAGTCCAACTACCGGGGAGAATACACAGATAGTGGTTTGGAATATGGCGACCGAGTCCTAGGTTTGTGGCAAACACGGGTGGACCGGGGTGGTTCACTATGCAGGTGGCTGAATTGTGCCATTCGGAGTCAGGTTAAGGTCTTCTTCAAAGATTGTGACGGAGTTACAGCATCATTTTCGAGGATGAGCCCATGCCATATTGTATCTGCAAACGAGGGAAAGAGAACGAGCCCAAAACTATGTGAATCGACGGGGAATTGGTGGAGAAATAAGCGGAAAACGAGCGCCAAGGCTGCTCGGAGATAAGAAATGATGCTCACACGCCGGCATCTTGATCGAAAACGTCCCACAGTTTTTGATCGCCGCGTCGACACACTTCCAAACTTGACATATGGCATCCTCATAGGTCGCGTTCCATCCCACAGGCACCAAGGCGCCGGATTCACCATCGAAACACCTTATATTATGCAAGTGGCCCACTACCTAGTTCGGCCCACTAGGCAGTCGCATATAATAGGATTAAATCTTTGAATATTGATGTCAATCAGAACAGTGACGAGCCGGATTACTTAAACCCGCGTTTAAATCCGTACAATTAAATTCTTCCTAAGGTATAAGATACTACTAGGGTATGAACGTATACCTCGTAATGCAAGGTGGGATCAATCTGGATTAATCTAAAATAGGGCCTTGGATAATCCAAGGGAGGATTAATCGCCCTTGGATAGTCCAAGCAGAGATTAATCTGACCTCATCAGGAAAATGGATCTCCGCTAGACAGCGCTAGACAGGCGCTCCATAGCACTCTATAGCTGCCTAGCGGCCATAGGCACATCCCCCCTAGACGTTGCTAGGGAGGGCTCGGCTAGCAATACGTCAACGCTAGGGAACACTATGAACCACTAGCAGAACATTACATCTTGGCATCAAATGGTAACAAGGGTAACCGTTTCTTCCTGATTTGGTTCGTCCGGAATCCTGTTCCTGAACATGCGAGGATGGTAAAGAGGCAGAAGACAAAAACATATTCATGCATGTACTCTACTACATGTGCAAGGAATAATACAATACTATCAAAAGAATACCACGCAGCTCCTTGTCTCCAACCAAGTGTGCCGTGAGTTGAATGACAACATCCTTGGGCGAAAATAGAAGGTAACTAATAGAAATGCTGTTGGGTATGGAACTGCAAGATGAACTCACTGGGGAGAGCGAAGTGGCGGCCGCACCTCCTGTGCATGGCGGAAATAATTTTGGTGGGTATGAACCAACATAATTGAGTAGAGAGAGCATAGTGAAAGAACGCGGGAGGAAGAAAGAAGCGGTCCAACCACGCACCTCTTATATCTGGATTTTCGGCTAGCCAACAATGTAAAACATCGGCAACGGACTTGAAATAAAATTTCACAATTTGTCGTGCGGCAAGCAAGAGGAGATAACCGAACATGAACTCCACAATTCCAAGTGCCGACAAGTCAACAATTCACCAATACTGCGGCCTGATTAGGAGGGAAGTCCGATGATTTGCGCGCGACGCCTTTACGTGACCGATGCCGGACGACCCGAGATCGCCTAGCGCTCCCTAGCACCATGGCAAACTAGGGAGCGCTGTCCAAGCACTAGGGAGCGCTATGAGCGCTATGCGTCCTATGGGAAAATAGGGTCAGCTAGAGCTCGGCAATGCTTTTCCCTGCTTTTCCTGATGCTGGAAATGCTGTGCGAACAGCCTCAAAGGATATCATGCAAAAGACTCGACGTGCGAGTTCAAGGTAGATACTGAATTAAATTTACCGGTGCCACAGCAATGCCACAGTACGAAACCCGGGGGCCGCCCGAAACAGATGGCAAAAAGGAGAGGAACTACCACGATTCAATTCAACATAAGGACCAGGTAGAAAGAGGGGAAGGGCTGTTGCGGCGCATGTAGGCGGCGTTCCTCGGTTTGGATGTGATGTTGGGCCCTCATCGTTCGCGTAAAAGTAAATTTGAATGCTGTCACAGTGCTGTTCATCAGGAAATTCTTGGTCACCCAAACTGGTGCGGAAGATCAATTGTGCTGGTGCAGTCCAGTGTATAGAACATTAGTTTGTTGAAAACCAGAGTTGAACACTCCAATTTGCTGAGAGCAAATTGATTCTTGCCCGCCGGCGCTTATGCCGCTGTCCAATCGCCACCCGTGATTTGTTCGCTGATGCTCCTTAGCATCCGCTCAGAATATATTTTTTATATTGCAATCCTCTATATTTGGGATATAATGCTCGTACAGATTAACCATGCATCGTGGTATCCAGGAACCTGCGATCTTGTAGATGCAAAAACACAAATTCGATAAGTACTATCTCTGACGGGGAACCTGGCCACACTAGGAACCTGGCCACTTGTCAATTTTCTGCCGAGATACTTCATAATACCCCATTATCACGTTCCAGGGGCGGAGTGCAACCTATGAGGCTGGTCTATGCCAGCTTTTGGACGAGAGTGATGTGTTGATCGATAGCTGTGGCGCAGTTGATTAACCGTATTTGGGTGGTAACAATGTCTAAATGTCGGGTTCTCAGGAGGGAGACCCAAGAGTCGAGTGATCAATCTAGGAATGTTTATAAACATCTTGCGGATCTTCCATAGACTTGGTTTGGGCAACCTCTCACTCTGACTGCCGCGTGAGCCTCGTTTTACCGTCAGGATCGATCCCGCTGCCCTCACCTCTTGTCGATACCATTTTGTTTAGGGCTGCACGCCATGCCCGTCACGGGCACGGCCGTCGTTTTGACGGGTGTACAACGGGCACGGCCCGTCACCCAACGGTCCGTCGTGTGAGTTAACAAAATTTCTACGGCACGGGACGGGTGACGGGACGGCCGTCGACGGTGAACGGAAGTTGCCGGTTCAACTGCGAGCAAAATTGGCCTATACGGACATCCAATAGAGCCTCAAGGAGCATCTTACTGTTTTATTCAGAGACAATACATAAACCTGGCCATTTTTCATTGGAAAATGTGGGGTACTTTACCCTCGACATACCTTTTGATTAGTTAAAGATTATATTCGCGGGCAATTCGCGCTGAAACACACCTTCAAAGGCATTAGCGAGCAGTCCTGCACTTGATTGTGAGATGGATAAAACATCTTTAAGCTGGTGAGGTGCTTCTATATTCTCCTGTTTAAGGAAGAATCACATTCTGACAAGAAAAATGTGTTGGGCAGGATATGGGAAAGATATGTAATCAGCACTTGGGTTCACTTGAGAGGTAAGAATGCCGTCGTGAGTGATGCATTTCAGTACAAATCACTTTAGAAGATCAATACAAGTTTATTACCCATGAGAAATGCTCGAAATATGCGAGATTCGTTGGTTTGCTGTGCAAAAAACCCGTCGCCCGTCGACCTCCGTCAACGGCCGTGATTTCGACGGCCGTCGTCTTGAAAAGCCGTCCCGTTACCGTCCCGTCGACAAACTTCCAGAACCCCTGACGGAACGGGTCGGCTACCCGTCGTACGGGACCCGTAGAACCGGTGCGACGGGCACGGCGTGCAGCCCTAATTTTGTTTCGCCACTCCGAGCCTCTCGGATGTGTCAAATCGAACATTTGAACATCTCAAATACAAAATATGAAACCATTGAACATTATTATACACTCCGAGACGAAGAACCAAGGCGCTAACAATGGATTTTGACGAGTGGCCAGGTACCCCATCAATTGCCTTTTTGGTGTTCTCGACCGAAATAAATTCACCCAGAAGCCAGAATGTCACCGAAATTGCTGGAAATAGGCTCAAACTCTTCGCAGGATGTATGCCGTCGTCTAGAACTGAATGGGTGTCTGTCTGAAGCCTTTAACGCCCTTCATATGGTCTTTCCGACCCAAATCTATGGGTTACACCCGAAAGAGAGAGACAAGCGCTTAGCGCCAATTTTTTTCACGGCGCCAATCTGTCTCTTGCCGCTTTAACTTCCCACGTCTTTTTTCAGCAATTGAAAGATCGCCGCATTACTGAAAAAAGACGTGGGAAGTTAAGGCGGCAAGAGACAGATTAACGCCAATTGAGGCCCCAAGCGAGTATATACAAGAGTAGTGGGAGTGGGAGTCACTGAGTCGCACTGATGTGTTTGAGTCGCACTTTTGTCCATCAAAAGTGCGACTCGGTTTCCCGAGTGCGACTGGTTAGCCGACGGCTTTAGAGCTTCCGCCCGTAACCGTTGCGACGGTTTGACGGCACCCGTCAAACAAGTGCCTTGCCCGTCCTGTCAGCGAATTTTCGCTTCCGCCAACGGCCCGTCGAATGACGGGCGTGATGGCTGTTGAATGGTGATTTAATTTGAGGTTTAAAACCAAGCAGGCAGGGTACTATTTCATGCAGGGATCCATACAGCGACGAGTGTAAGGAGACTATCTTTTGGATGCAGTACCACATTTTTGGAGCCAGAATCCAAGGACAAATACATTTTATTGGAATTTTCAGCCAAGCCCCCAGATGATTGCCGGATTGCCGAGGTTCAACCCCACAATGTTTGCACGGTCAAAAGGTTCAGTTGGCTGGTAATAAGAAGATAACATTCAATCAATGATATCACAGTCAAAATGAATTAATGTGCAAGTAAAATGTGCAATGAATAGCAAAACAAAACGGACGCAACCCGTTACTGTTTTTGCGGCCGTCCCGTTACCTGTCCCGTCCTGTCAGATGTTAGAAAAACGGCCGTCGAAAGGACGGCCGTTGCCGTGACGGAAGCTCCACGGACACGGTACCATAATACGGTGCCGTTCACGGTTACGCATCACTGCCATCAGTGCATCAGTCGCACTTCGGATGCATTCGGCATCAGTCGCACTCCGTGACAGGGTTGAGTCCCATTAATGGGACTGAGTCGCACTTTATAAGTGATGGAGTGGGACTGGACGAGTCCCACTCCCACTAAAATCGTTGTTACTCGCCCCAAGCCCATGAAAAAAATTGTCGCTGAGAGCTTGTCTCTCTCTTTCGGGTCTGAGACAACCCATAGATTTAGGTCGGAAAGACCATATGAAGGATGTTAAAGGCTTCAGACAGACACCCGTTATTTATAAAGAGAGAGATACTTCTCTGTCTTCATTTTTAACTCCGCTGGCCAGTTGACTCTGCCGCGATCTGATATTACCCCGTCTGACGCCTCTTTAAACTGCGGTATCAGCGCTCCGGCACCACTTGCCGGAACATGCCATGAACTTTAAAGACTTGACAATTTCTGTATTGCTTGCTGGGATTCAGGACTAGGTATACGTTAAAAGGCACATCAAACCTTCGCAACAACTTCACAAAGTGTATTAATTCGCGCCCAAAAAAAGAGGATGCGAGGCCGCAAAGCGGCCGAGCAGCTGCTTGTCACCCTCTTTTTAAAATTAAGCCACCCTGTCTGAAGCCTTTGCGAACTCCGACGTCTTCTCCGTCAATTTGCCTTGGGTCGTGAATTCAAAAGGGAATTCAACTTTAACGGAAGTGTTGGGGCGCGCCGCGCTCTTGTATAAATTAAAATTCTACCGACAAGAAAGCAACAATTTTAGACTTGTGCTTGCATGTCATCCGGCCGGCCACCACGCTCAATTCATTGAAAAGTCCTCACATTTGGACGGTTCTCGTGAATCTCAACCAACGAATTCAAAAATCCGTTACCACACATGAGACGATATGTATTGCGCACCGCATGGGAAGGGCACCAATATATACGGATAATTCTATTTGGCAACCCCAAACTCGGGGTTGCCAGGGTTGCCAAATAACATTTTTCTATATGGCCACCCACATGCATAAATGTTGCGGGCCGGTGTACCCAGCCGATCTAATCTTTGCGATCAATATATGATGTCACCGCTTTTGGATACAGTTCCTACTTGTGTCTCTGCTTGAACACCAGGTTTTTTGCTCCAAATGCAATGCAAAGTGCGAGTTTCAGTTGTGAATCATCCATAATTTTGGCCCAAGCCATAATGGCTTGGGCTGTTAAATGAATGGAAACTAAGTTGGGAACAGGCTTCTAAACCCCAAAACAAAGGTTTTGCCTGATTAGGATTTTATGTCATGACTGGCCACATTTTGTTCTGCAACGACCTCTGTTTACAGTTATTTATTTTTCCTGGGCTGTTAAATGAATAAAAATTGAGTCAAAGGAAAACTCCTACATATAAAACAAACATTTTGGCTGACGAGAATTTCGTGCCATGACTAGTCACACTTAATTCTCCAACAACCTTTCCCTGAGCAAGTACTGAAAGTCTTATTAGATGGAGCACTATATTATTGCTTAACCTTTAGGTTAGGCTACCTAGATCGGGATGGATTTGGTCCAATGGAACAAATAAGGACAAAGAAAGTATGTGTCATGTACTGGTAGTCAGCGACGTAAACCGCCTTCTAAGTGTGCTCTCCCTCTAAGCTCCTTCCCATGGATTGATTCACTTCCTCCGAATTCACGCTCACAACCTGCTATGGCTCCAGTTTTTTGCATTTCCCCCTGCTTCTCGATACCGGCCGGTGCCGGTCCAAGCCTTTGTCTTCATCAGCCAACATAACCAAAGTTTCAACCTTTAGTGTTTCGCAAAATCCGACCGATAGCAAAAAAGCCATGTTTTTTTCTATTGATAGGGTTGGTATCCCTTTTATACCTTCCAAGAATGAAGAATCGAAATTTACGTCAACTTACAAGTTTCGGAATCAACGGCCATGAGCCATGCGCCCCGGCCGTGTGATCTCTGCCCTTCTCTTTCCGCATTGTCCATCGCTTTGGTTCACACTCGGGCTGGATTCTTTATTGCCTACACCAACCCATCTGATAATGTGCACTCGGATTTCTAATAATCCGCTCTATGGCAGAGCTGCACG
This sequence comes from Mycena galopus ATCC 62051, assembly GCA_014925785.1. Taxonomy (NCBI): domain Eukaryota; kingdom Fungi; phylum Basidiomycota; class Agaricomycetes; order Agaricales; family Mycenaceae; genus Mycena; species Mycena galopus. The sequence goes on along the minus strand of WIQG01000391.1, from coordinate 103,779 downwards.
CTCTGTGGCTGTGCTCGGCCTTTATTTTGCCCAGGTATTCTCCGCATCATGAGCGTGTTCGCTATTTGTTTGCTCTCCTTCTCATTCTTGACCACCATGTCGATCGGAGCAGATGACCACCAGCCCACAATCCTTGGTTTTATAATTACTCCGACTTAACCTGGCCGTCAACTACTTACGTAGTAAGTACTACATCTCACTCACTCAAGTTCACATATGTGGCAGCCCTCACACGCGCACCGGGGGACTTGGTCCGACGATGGAGCACTGGGACGCACGTCAGCATAGCAGATGGCAGCGAGGGCGACACGGTAATACACGGTGGTCAGAGCAAACGCGCGTACGGGACGAGGGCGGGTGGACAAGAGCACGGCAGACGCGGCAGAGGTGAGACGCAAAGAGGCCACCTCACCGGTAGAAGTAAATGAACAAAGCTGGATCGAAATGGAGCAAAGCGGCAGGATGTCTCTGTCTTCGCCATTTGGGGCGCATGCAGAAACGAGATGGGGGTCGTGAGATTAACAGTACATTTCGCTGGGGGGAAGGACAGTCGAGGGGCCGTGCCGTTGTGGTTGTGGTCGTGAACGCGGACAGCACAAGGAAGCAGAGCGCGGGCGAATCAGCACATTATTCCCTTCAAGCCCACAGTCCTCTTGTATGAATCAAACTCTACTGGATAGAGACTGGATGAATGAATCGTACAGTGTACTTCCTAGGGCCTTGCCTATCTCGCAAGAGTCGCTTTCAGACCTTTGTGAAAGCCCACCGAGCTCCCCGAGAGATAAAGCCGAGCGCATCGCAGACTTGGAGTCGCAACCATGAGGAGGGAGCATGCGGGAATAGCGCCAACACAAGAAACCAACGGGCGCATTATGACACTGCTCCGTGGCTCTCTCATCTGCGCTGTCCCGGTTGCAAAAGGGGACATGGAACGGTTTTGACCCTCGGCTGCACCAGACGGAGCCGGAACACTGCAAGATATAAGACGAGTCAGTCAAGGAAACGGATGGGGCGTGCATATACCAAGCAAAAATGGAGAGAAAGGAAGATATAATAGATTTACATGGGACGAGAATTAGCTCGACAAAGACAGGGGAGGGGGACTAAGATTGAGTATGCATACCGTAAAACAGACACAGACAGCGAGGCAAATATGCAGCGGTGCCGGGCCTCCGTGCGCAGTCTTGGTGGCAAGCAACGGCGCGACGGTCTTGACGGTCGTGGACGGCCATGGGCGCGGCGCTGCAGAAAGGAACCTACGCGTGCGTGGCAACGCGACTGCGCAGTCCTCTCGTCGGTCCCGTACCGGTGGCATGCAGATGTGCAGCGGTCTTGAGGGTCATAAGCGGCTGTGGGCGCGGCGCCGCGGAGAGGACCCTACGCGTGCGCGGCAATGCGACTGCGCGGTCCTCCCGTTGGCACCGTCCCGGCGGCATGCGGTGGTTTTGAGGGTCGTGGGCGGCGATGAGTTCGGCGCCGTAGAGTCTACGGCGGAGGGTGGCAAGCGTCGTGGATTGCTGGTTAGTCGAGCTGCGGCAGGCTAGAGTTATGGAGAGTGTTAGCTTAAGAGGACTGTGTGTTCTAGGCCCATAAAGCGAACGCGGGTGCGTTCAGATCAGCCAAAGGTCGACGACGTTTCCCGCCCCATAGGCATAACCGCACAGGCGCTCTTCGGAGCTGCACCGCGACGATGTATGCAATGGTGCGGAAACAATAGGAGACGCAGCTGATGTGGCTGCTGAAGGGAGAGTAAACAAACGCGTCGAAGCACGTGAGAAACACGAGGGTATGCCGAAAGACATGTGGCTGTGTTGATAGCATCAGCTGTTGTGGATTTCGGCGCACGGGATTTTATAAATGAACAATAACTTGAAGGTACTTAAATATGTCAGCATTGGTCTGTGAAATCTGACCATGGTGCTTGGCCTCAAAAAGAGTCTTCGAAGGGCTTTGAGATGTATTCCAGCGCAACACGTTCAAGTTATTTGCGATCAAAGTACATAGTTTTGCTTCCTTTTCAAATACATCGTTCTGAAATCCCGCAGGGCGCGCGCAGCCGAACTGTCGGAATGCTGATGGTCCGTATCACTTTTGGACATTCACGAATATTATCATCGTCCGGATGGAGCTGGAATTTGCGGCGGCGCACGTCTCGGAGCTGCTACTTACTGATTTTTTGATCTTAAAGGTGACTAGTACTGCAATTCGGTGTCGGTTGCAGACTCCGAGTCAAGTTTCATGCTTGGCAATTCATCGTGCCAACATCATTTCGGCATAAATGCCGGTGCATGCCCCGTCAAATACATGTTGCCAAGACGTTTTACCCCTATTACACCTTGTCCGCGACCGCCACCACGGTCCACCGTCTGCGATACATTCCAATGTACCTTGTCAATGGGCAGCCAGCAACAACTGGACATTCACATCAACCCCAAAGCCAACTTTCTCGTCATTATGCGCATTCTCTGGGGCTCTCGGTCACCGCCCCTACCATCTTTGTATCAATCTCCATCACAGCATCTGGTCGCAGCGCCCCAATTTTCATTACTCAGGAGCCGTTCGCTGTCCATCTAGTGGACAATATCTCGTCTGATGTTCTCCTGGGGTCTGACTGGTTCGCTCTATGTCGAGCTGCTGCATCAACAGGGGACGTCGTCTTCCCGGCTGGGACTTACGAAGCCATGTTGAATGAAACAACTCCTACATCCGGTACGTATTTTGCTTCGGTCTTTATGGACGCGGTGGGCCAATACGGGTGGATGACACACATGAGGGCCGCTGTCCCGGGACTGTCCCCACAAGGGATTTATCGCGCTGCGCGTCCGTACAAAGCCCTTTCCTCCATGCGCTTTTCCTCCTCGTTGTCTCCCCTCTCATATACACCGGTCGCTTACCAATGTTTTTACAGTCTTGCGCCGAGGAGATCCCGTCGATCCCTCCTTGTCAGTGTCCCGAGGTTGGCCTGACGGAGTAGCACCACCAACCGTTCTTTCCTCTGTTGAGGTACCTGCGATGCAGGAGTCTGCGATGCAGACAGAATCAATGTCTGCGCTGCAGGCCGAATCATCGAGTCTGTCCAGAATAAATAACCCATCTATAGTTCGTAGTGAAGTTGGTGATGAACCACTTAATCCTCCCTCCTTGTCTCCGTCTGCAGACAATTCGGATCCCTTTGTGAAGCTGACTTTACAAGAGAAGAACACCGTCATGCATTTGCTGATTGTGGCCTTGAATTCGAGCATTGATGTTTTGCGAAAAATGGTTCCCCATCATGAGTATATGTCCTTTCGCACAACTGGTCGAACTAGGAAAAATGCTGCAACTTTGCGGGCTGAATTCAAGTCACACCAGTGCACAACAGCATGCCTTATTCATGAATCCCAGGCTGTTATGGCTGGATTGACGGGGAAATTTGCACTTTCGCCGACGGAATTTCAAGAAAGTGCGTTGGTTTTGAACCTTCGTTCAAATCCTAACAAGAGGAAGGCTACGGCCGCTGCTGGAAAGACTCCGAAGCAACCGAGGAACTCAGTCGAGAATTCTACTCCAAATACATCATTTCCCATATTACTTTCACAGGGTGAAAAAGATGATATCATTCGCGAGTTCCGTAAAAGCACCAGCAAAAGTGCACTGAAACAGTATGAGTGTTCATTTTGTGGCAAACTTGAGTTTGCAAGCGAAGTGAAGATGAGACTGGTCAAGGATTTAGACATATCTCTTCTTGACAAGGCGGTTCAGGAACTACGTACTACATCATCCCAACCACATATACAACCATTCCAACCTGCATCATTGATAAACAATTCTAGTTATGTGCTTTGTCATTTATGCAACTTGTCAGTCAGCAAGAACAAATTTCAAACTCTCCCTTTACGGAGTTACGCAAACGGTCTTTGGATAGGCAATGTACCGACTGAACTCCAAGATCTGACCTTTTTAGAGGAGCAATGTATTGCGCGGGCTCGGGCCACCAAATGCATGTACAAACTCAATCTCGGGCCAACTGGCCAACTTGCAGCTCGCGGAAATGTGTGTGTCTTACCACAGGATACTATGTCTTTCTTGAACTCCATGCCAGTGCCATTATTCAGACTTCGTACCGAAATTTGTGTGATTCTGGTGGCGTCGTCGAACACGGAGGTGACATATGAGATGTTGAAAAAATCTCCGCTACTGGTCCGCCGGGAGAAAATTCGACAGGCCCTGTTCTGGCTGATGGAGAACAATCCGCTTTATGCGGACCTCAACAAAGATGTTGTTCTGGAGAATCTTAAGGAATATCCTGTTTGCGACTGTCCGCTCGCAGTCAAAGATTTCCTCCGCACAAATTCTGCCACAAATCAAGGTTCATCATACACTACGTACTCTGAGCAGGCAAATGCTGAAGTCTTCAACAACTCCACCGATCCATTTGAACTGACTGCAACAACACTTGTCGATGCTGATGATCTCCAGTCCACGTACAACCAGCGTAAGCTGGAAGCACTTCGAAGGCTCAAAAAACAAGAAGCTGAATTCGTCAAATTCCCATCCGGTAGCCAGCCATTACATACCTCAAGAAATCCCCGAATATTTGGGTGGTTATGGCCAACCCTTTTCCCCTACGGCGTTGGAATGGTTGATAATAACGACATTAGAATTGCATCTGACTTTGGCTTTCATCGTGTTGACACTGCACCACATGTCGAACACCTTCTTAGTATTGCGGACAGACGCTTCCAACTGCACAAGTCGTTTATATTCGTGATGAGCAACATCATTCAACGACGCCGGTCTTCCTTTAAATCACGGCTAGCTGTCAATCGCTCCTGGTTTCCTGTGGTTCAGGAACTAATGCAGAAAGTGGATGAAAAGGCCATGGAAACTTACCAAGCCAAACTCAAAGATAACCCTTTTGCAAAGCCAGAATCAGACGGTGAAAAGGCGGCAGCTAGGTTAATGAAATATATCAATTATGTCTCTGATCATATCCCCGGATCTGTCGGTGATGTCAACAGCATGAAGCAAGAGGCAAAGAGCAAAGTCATATGTGATGGCTTGCCCCACTTCTTTGCGACTGTCAACCTGGCCGATTCTCATAACCCCGTTGCTCAAGTTCTGGCAGGAAGAGATATAGACTTGGATCGAATGTTCCATGCCCTAGATACCGGCAAAGAGGGTGGGACCCGGGCGAGAATTTTGGCAAATAATCCTGTAGCAGGAGCACAGTTCTTTGAGCTTATGATTTCGAAGTTCTTTGAGATAGTTCTTGGTACAAAGCGAGAATCAAAGATTGGAGTTCTCGGTGAAGTTGCGGGCTGGTACGCCGTCGACGAGGTGCAAGTTAGAGGCTCACTCCATGTCCACTTTATGCTTTGGCTCAGAGGTGCTCCAGCTTCCCCATTGGACATGAAAGAACGAATGAATGCTGATCCGGAGTTCAAACAGAAACTCACTGCTTGGTACGATGATATTATCTGCCAGAGCTTCCCACCGGATACAACCCCATTTCTTCCCACTGAGGGCATGCCAACGCAGCTCCCTGTTCTCAGTCGCCCTCTAGATCCGGATTCACCAAACTATCCGCAAAGAATGGATCAACACCACCGAGATTTATGCGAGACGACTGGCCTGGTTCATGAACACAATGCAACGTGTTTTAAGCATATACCACATCAAATACAGTTTCTCAGAGATGAAGACAAAGATTGCCGCTTTGAACTTCCTCGCCCGCTTGTTTCTGAAACACATTTTGACGAGGATGGTGACCTACTGATCAGATGTGAGAACGGGAATTTGAACGGACATAACCCGACTATTACCTTGTGTTTGGGTTGCAATACAGATCTCAAGCAGATTGCTAGTGGTACAGTTGCAATGGCTATGATTGAATATATGTTGAATTACACAATAAAGCTGCAGCTCGATACCTCGATTGCATTTTCTGCACTTTGTGCCTCAATCAAAGCATTGACAGAGAATCCCCCGAAAGACATAGATGGCCATACTGACCCTTCCGAGATGAGCCGTCTGCTGTTGGTCAAAACGACGAACTCGCTGGTTGGGAAAAGGGAGCTTAGCGGCCAACAGACAGCTAATTTCTTGTTGGGTCGCAAGAACAATCGTGTCTCTGATGTGTACTGTGAATATTGGTGGTCATCACTTCTGCGAGACATTGCAAGAGATGTGTTTGTGAACTCAGAGTCGAACTCTGTTTCCGAAGATGATCCCAATGAGCTTGGCTCTGATCACGCCGAGCGATTGATTATTCCCGAAGATGAAGACGACTCACTGATGGTGCTATTCCCGGGAAATCTCCAACAGGAAATCCTCCCAATAGAACCAGCAGAAAATGGCCCGGAGAAACGGTTTTCGAAGATGTTCAATGATGTATTCTATCGGCCCGGAGAAATTGCTTCGATTTGTGCCTGGGACATGATGAGAAATTATGTCAAGGAGAAAAAACCAAGTTCAAAAAATCCGAGGAACATGTACCTCCATTTCAAACCTGCTCATCCTGAATACCTGACACATTGCCTAAAGAAGCTGGACAGTCCTATAATCCCAGTTCTACAGGGGTACCGTGTTCCGAGGAATGACTTTGACCCGGATCGCGTGAAGTATGCGGTCATGATTCTTGTGTTGTTTAAGCCTTGGTCGGATGTTAAGTCCTCCCCTGTGAAGTCATCCAACGTGAGTTGGGAAGATGCATTCAACGAGTTCAAACCTACAATGTCTCCAGAACATATCCGAATCACCTTGAACATGCAGTTATTATATCAAACTCGTGATGCGAAATTCGACTTTGCCGCGAAGCGAGGAAAAAGAATGGCAGCCCTTTGGAGTAGTGCAAAGAGTTCTGGAATCAATGTGGACATTGAAGGCGAGGATGATTTCGATCCTGCATGGGAAAATGCCATGCAAGCCACTGTTGACCCTGATGATTTCGATTTCTCGGAGGCACAATTTATCAAAGATACTCACGCTACACGCGACGCACTCGAGATCGTTACACAGGCCGGCCAGATCGGCTTCTATTCAACCCCTGGGTCACTTCCAAATTTATACAACAACTTCGGGCAAATGACAAGAGTTGGGGATGAGGACGATAAGTTGCGCGCAGACATTGCGAGCAAAACCCTACTGAAAGAGAAGAATCTTCTGGTGAAAAATCGGATGGAGGAAGCCCAAAAAAGCGAACGAGTGGACCCACACTTGAATCGGCACTCAGATGGAATTCCCCATGCACTTTCTACAACCTTGGCGCTAGAAGCAAAGCGGGCTCAGGAAATTTCAGAGCGATCTCGTCATAATTCGATCGCCAACTCAACGTGGACAGCTTTACTTTCCTACCAGAAGTTGTGTTTTGCACTCATTATAAAGCATACTTTGAACGACGAACAGACACGGGCCTTTCTTCTATTAGCTGATAAAGTCGGACTTGAATTGCATAACAGAAGAAAAGGGCCACCAATCACATTGCTTTGCACTGGGCCTGGGGGGACTGGCAAGTCGGTAATATTCAAGGCTTGGAAAGAATTTTATGAGGTTCTTGGCTGTTCACAACGGCTACGACTGACGGCTCCAACCGGTGTTGTTGCGAGTGACATTGGAGGCTGCACAATTCATGCTGAGGCCAGTTTGCGCATTGCACCAGCAAAGATGAAATCTACGCCAAAGTTACGCCAAAATCTCGAGGAGAGGATTTCGCCTCTCGAAACTTTGATTCTCGATGAGATTTATTTCTTGAACGCACGTGACCTGGCACGAATTTCCGAATATATAAGTATGGCGAAGGGCAATACAGACGAGATTATGGGTGGGCTGAATTGGGCGACCTGTGGTGATCCTTGTCAACTTCCTCCTCCTCGAGGCAACTCCATTTTTGCCAGGGAGCTTGTACGATGCCATTTGAACGATAATCTGAACGACTTGAACGAGCGCACACGCCAGGAAGTCAAAGGCATTCAAGTCTGGCATCAAGTCCAGCATGTTGTTATCTTGGATGAAATTATGAGACAAAAAGACGACCCTATCTTGCTCAGTATTCTCAAACGTTTGCGGAAAGGTGTATGCACGTCTGAAGACAAGGATATTCTAGACAAGTATGTATTATCGGACCCGAGTTGCAGTGACAACACTAAGGCTCTTACCGATGTTCGCAGATGGGTTTCTGCTCCTGGGACTGCATGTCCACTGATAGTTTACACCAATGCTGCTCGAGATTCACACAATTTGCGCATGGCAAAAGCATTTGCTGGAATCACAAGCCAAGAATTGCATCTTTATCATTCTAAGGACACTCGCGGGCGTGGCACAAAAAAATATCAGCTTACTGGTTTAGCTGCTGAAATCGCATGGTCGATACCAGTCAAGGAAGCCAATGACTTGGGTGGCAGAGTACCATATCTGCCAGGAATGCCGGTATTTTGCACAGATAATATTGCTACGGAGCTCGGGATATCCAATGGAAGTCCTGGCACTCTTGTGTCTGTTATATATGAGGAGATTGATGGCCGTCGTTACCCCATATCTGCAGATGTTGACTTCCGATCCTACACGAAACCTAACCGCAACGCGCCTTATCCACACAGAGTAACCCTAAAAACCATTGCTAACAACATCCAATTTCAGCTGCCAAACTCCGAAAGTACGTATTCTGCAACCCGGTCACAGCTCCCTCTAGTTCCTGCATTCGCCTTCACATCTCATAATGCTCAAGGACGCTCGCTGGATGTTTGTTGCATTGACTTTGCTGCTTGCCCGACCATTCAGAGCGCGTACGTTATGCTCTCAAGGGTGCGCAAACTGGAAGGATTGTGTATTCTACGACCTTACACATTAGGACGCATTCAAAACCACATATCAGAAGAGGTGCGAAACGAAATATTGCGTACAGAGCTCAAGGCAGAGAAAACAAAAGAGTATTCTCGCGAAAAGCTGGCTTGGTTCTATGACTTGGTACCAGAAGGCCAGGTCAAATCTTTGATTCATGGGCACATCCAGGTGGCGGGTGTGGATCTGGATACATCGATGGACTAGTAGACCTGATGCAACCACGATGAGTGCTAACTTACTTGGGAACTACACGAGTTGCTTCAATGTATCGTTTTGTACTTACTCTGGCTTGCTAGTAGCCACTTTGCGAGGGAAACATTTTACCCGGGAAAAAATCGTCCGAGTTTGTCGGAAGGGGATCATACGGAATATAGCGACCAGTTTAAGATTTCTGCACGGCTCAAGTACTGGATTATTTCGATCAAATCGACAGGGGGTGTGATGCGTGACCTCTTTGACCTATTCGACATTTCGACAGGCCCGACTGAGCGTGACGGCGACGAAAAATTCGACATGAGAAAGGATGCGACTTCATTAGGCGAGGATCCCAGTATATTGCGGAAAGATTTGTATTCATTTTACATCACCTTCTGTATATTTTATTTTTATTTTCTCTTGGACCTGATTTGGGTCAGAAAAAGGTCGTTTGGCGAGGAAACAGCACCAAGGATGCTTAAACATGAGAGAAGGGTAGATTTTGGTCTGTTGAGGAAACTCAAAGACAGATTATTCTTCGACTTTATAGCGATTTTGGGGAATTTTCGTGACTGTTGACCGATTTGACATTCGCCTGTGTGACGCATGACCTCGACCAAATTTCGATATCGACAACGGGGTGCGTGACGCGTGACTGTTGATTTGATCGAAATAATACAGTAAATCGACCTTTACCTGTGTAGTCCAGCCAGAAACATGGGAGAACAACTCTTGACTAGACCCTTAACATATTTTCCAGGTCAATTGAGCTTAGCGCTGAATCCCCCGGATGTCAGAATGCGAGGAAAGTTTGAACGAAGTCACGTGCATGACATTAAGATGCCCGTCTCGTTTGGAATCTTCGCTCTGCAGGGCTGGGATGGCTGCTAGCTGGGTGAAACTAAAGGTTAAGCTCCCGCCTCAAAGAGGCCATACCCACGTCATATTTGAACTGGATAATGTGACACTACACTGCATACAGCGGCCCTGCAGGCCAGCTGATCTTATCAAGGATTAGCAAATACTGGGGGGTTGCCAAATTCTATTTGACAACCCCGTCTGAAAGGTGGGGTTGCCAAAGAAGCCGGGTTGCCAAATAGAATTATCCAATATATACACACGGTAATCAGCCAAGTTTCCGGCTACGGAAGTTAGCTCGAACCGCCTAAGTTAAAGTATCCGATTACTATCCGTTGAGGCGAAATCAGATTGGAAAGTTGCCGAATCCAGTGGCCCGAAATTAGTCCCGAAATGGAGACTTCCGTGATGTGTTTTGAGCCCGACGGGACATATCGGCATATGTTTCCGCACCATCGGATTGGGTCGCGGAACACATGGTATCAGTGGCGCCGAAACGGCCGCTGATACGCCTAATTCCGGGACCCATATCAGGTTCCTTATTATATTCAAGCTGGAACTTGGAGTTTCACATGCCCGGAAATACTCCGGGGTTCCTATTCATAGCAAGCCCGAAGCATTTCTGGCTAGCTGAAATGCGAAGTTTAGGCTTGGACGCGGACATGGGTCGCGAAATTAGATGTATCAGCGACAGTTTCGGCAGTGCTGATATGTTGCGTTCCGCGACCCACATCAGTGGTGCGAAAATGCAAGCTGCTATGTTCCGTGTCGCCGGCCTTGAAACACATCATGGAACTAAACATTCCGGGATTGATTTCAGACCACTGGATTCGTTTAGTTTCCGATGTGATTTCGCCTCAACAAATACTCAATCGGATACTTGGGTGGTTCGAGCTAACTTCCGGTGGCCGGAAATTTAGGTAATTGCCGTGTGACAAGGAGGACCTGGTATGCGGTGGAAGATATGCGGGAGAAGACGTGCGGGAGAACATATTCGGGTCCGGTCCATCTACGTCGGATCCATGATATCATGATCATATAGTGGGGTTCAGCTCCCATTTCGGACTCTTCGAACTCTTTCAAAGCGGAAAGGCACTGGTCCTGGTCTTGGCACTTTTGTCCACCTCCCGGAGAAACTGCCAGAGAGCCGATGGACATACTTATCAGATCAAGTGCTATCAAGTTTCCAGATGGCAATCGATCTGATATGTCTCAAAGCGGAAAGGCACCGGTGCTGGTCTTGGCACTTTTGTGTCCACCTCACTGGTTGAACATTTCGAGGGGAAATCACAGCAGCCGTGCTCCATCCCCGAATTATCAAGGCAGCGGCGACATCGAGCAACCACCCACACCCTACCCAGAGCCGCCTCTCCTGCGAACCAGACATCACCCTGTTGGAGGGAAAGTGAAAGAGGGCTAGGCTGAGAAAAAAAAATCGAGACCGAGGTCTGCCTATGACTCGACCGGGTTCGAACCTGCTGTGATCGTCCAAACGCAGAATGGGTGGATCTCTTACCCTACACCACCGAGTTCAGGTCTAAGCTCCAGGCAGTCGACTTCGGGACTTGAAAAAATTACAACGATGTGAGAGTCCGGAGAACAAACCAGCTTTGTGTAGATAACAATCAGCTCCACTGATAGAATAATAGAATTATTGACAATTTCACCACTTGGAGATCCGGTCCCCAAAAAATATGTACCTTCGACTTGGCCGGATTCGAGCGGGCGATTCCATGAGGATCAAGGACGGCGTTCTAAGTGTGTGGATGTGTTAATACAGTGTTGTCAGAGTCAAGTAAAAGACAGTGAGGAGGTCAACGATTTGTTCAAATTGTTTCCCATCAAGTGATCAAACCCTATCTCTCTAATCTCAGAATGTGGTGCCACATTCTGGGATTAGAGAGATAGGAACTTTAGTACCATTCTTCATCTCGGTATTACAACGGCCGAGTACAGCTAAGAATCGACTACTTTGTACGGAACTGCTCAATCAGCTCCTTAACCTTCTGCTCGGCGTTGTTAGCTTGAAGAACTTGCGCGAAAGTCATTTTGTTCGCGTATTGCCGGATCTCCCTGTGGACATTCCCGAGATCGAGGCGGGTGTACTCCCCCAGCGCAATGTCAATCTCGGTCATGGTCAAGGCGCGCGGCGGTCGGATAGCGAGAACGACCAAGAAGAGTTGGTCCAATACCAGTGTCAGGTCGATGATATAACCCATGAGACATCGCAAGCCCTCGGGGCTGGCCGACTTGAGAATGAATGGATGAGCACCGTGAAAAACAAGACGCACGTTTTCCGGTATGCGTTCCTGAGCCATCCTATAAAGATGACCGAAAGGGCGATGCCTGCAACGGCCGGCGCCATCGCGGTGGCCATAGCCGTACCGAGGCCAACAAGCGTCTCAATATTGTCCAGATTCTGGCTGGTGGACGATGAGTATGTGCGAGCCTACCAAACAGCGAAAGTGACGCACAACCAGGACTTGACTTCGGACTTGCCCGGAGTCACTAGCTGCACTAAAGCTTTAATGCGGTCCCGGAACTCATTGCCGTTGAGCAGCTGAGCCATAAGAAATCAACATGAGTGGACATGATATATCAAACGCACGAACATCGTTTGGATCGTAGAAGTTCCAGCTCTCAGTGATCTCCTCATGGATGGTCGCCAGGCATGCTTCCGATGTTGAATCGCCGAAGCTGGCCGCCGAGGCCAGATTTTGCCAATACCCTTCAAATGGAATGACTCGGATGAAAATATTAACGACAGTAGAAAAGGAGGCATACGCTTCATGCCGATTCTATCGAGTCCGAACATCAGTAAGTGGAAAATTCCAGACCAAGAGCATTTACTCAATGGAGCCTTTGATTTTCTCCAGGGCGTTGGCCCGCTGGGCTATTACGGACACGATCCACACGTCACCGTCCACATTTTTCTCCACGAGCTCTCGCGTCGTTTGGACGAGACGCGTGAGAGAGCGTCGACTCGATTTTGAAAGCGCCTTGTCGGCTAGCCCTGGTTACGAACATCAGCAGCCGCCAAGGTGGATGGATGGTGTCGAACCAGATGTTCGTGCGTACCGCATTCCGGGGCTGTGTTTTTCTAGCGGCTCAAGACATAATTTGCGAAATTCGCTGCCGGCCTTGTCTAAAGCAAGCCTATCTATGTCCTCATCGGGCGTATTCTTCCGGAGCAGCTCTTGCTCCATGCGTTCAACCAACATATCAAACTGGGTGAACACGACGACTACTGGCACTGTCAGGGCAGTTTATGCGTCTGCAAGTTGAAGATCTGTTCGGAATACATGCCTTTCTGAACCGAAGCTAGTTTAAGAAATTCTTCATCACCTGTCTCGAAGGCCCGTCCGCCGGCGTAGGGGACTTGAATGCAAAGCCTGACGCGCCCGTTAGTTCACGAAACAGCGATACCACGTGAAATTCAGTACCAGATGACATGGAGTCTGTCCTTGACAGACATCTCATCGCCACTCCGAGACTTGAGAAAGTGTTTCACAATCTCAAAGTTCTTTGTTTGTCCCGGCTCGAAACCCATGGAATCATGTGCGACAAAACGTGGGTTCTGTGTCGAGGTGATTTCGGTCTCGATGTCGCATATGCCAGGTTCATTATGCGATACAGACTTGATTGCGGGTACTTAGCCCGGGAAGCTATGAGTATTGTCCAAGACCCAACCTTCATGTCGACCCCAAATATGGAGTAGATGAGGGACGACTTTCCGACACCAGACTGAAGCTTCAGTTAGTGAATGGGATATGCCACATGAATCCTGGACACCAACCTTCCCGACGACGAGGACGCGGAGCCTATTATCACGCGCCCATAACTACATATAGTGATCCAGACGGGATGGGAGAGATCGCACCGAGGACATTCGTCGAGCATTTTCTTTGATTCAAGCGGGAGAGGCTGGTTCTCCATCGCAGAAGACTTGGCGGTCGAGTAGATGGTGGACGAGAGCGGAGGGGTGGAGTGGAGACGGCGTTTCTGCGGGCAAAGTGTGGTCCACGCGCCAATGCTTTCCTCACATGACAGTCCCATGCCCGAGACTTTGGCGTATGGCATCACGCATACCCATGATTCAGCGCCACTGTCCGGAAAGGGCGTGACTGATGGGACGGAGGTGGTTGTCCTTGTGATCGGACACCCTCATTAGTATTCTGGGATGGCTAAATCAGCAATCAAAATGAGAGAGATTGCCAAGTAAGTACTCGTATGTTTTAGTTAAAACCTCGTGAAAATGTGCCGTGGGAGATTCAGTTGGGGTGCTGTCAGGCAGAAACCGAGGGCGCACGAAGAGCAAGATAAAGTACAAAGTGGTTATTCTGAGTAATACACGCGCCACTGGAAGAGTCACTGGCGGCCGCCGTTGGCCGCCGGTGTACTCCGGCGGCCGCTGGTGGACATTGTTTGACATGGCTTGCCAGCGGCCATTACTTCAGAGCCATTGATCTCCACTGGCTTTCAGCGGGCGATGGCCACTGGTGGTTTCTATTGGACCATTAAATGCAAATTTCCCAGTGTAGTCCGTTAGAAACCGATGGTAGTTTCCGGAGTTTAATGGAGGTCTAAATGTATATTTCAACCAAGTGTTTGGATTTCAAGTTCAGGATTTTGGGACACTGCATATTACCAAGGCCTTTGGCATGAGTCTATTACAATACGTGTTCTTGAACTCTTCAGGAAAATTCAAAACTCCTGCTGCCCAGTTTGGTTCAGGCCATGGCTATTGAATTCAGTCTCTGCAGTAGTGCATGCCCAGATAAATTTGCGTCCCGTACAACCGAAATTTTGAACCAGCCGGCGGAGGAAATTGGACACAACCATGCATGATTGCGAAAATGCAACATCATAATTCACTGGGCACCAGTGTGGTCCAGTGGAAATTCCACTGACTGTGGGCCATTGGTTTCCAGTGGAAGCCAGTAGCAAACGGGCGTCGAGGACCACTGATTTCCACTCGAACTCGCTGGCTCGCAGCACCGGTTATTCTTGTGTCACGGTGTCAATATTAATAGGTGCCTCAATTTTGCGGTCAATGTTTGATGCACCCTCGCCACGGCCCCGGTTTCACTCGACACACTATCCGCATGAGGCCGCAGAAGATACAAGTATAACAAGCGGCTGCTCGTCCGCTTCGCGGCCTTCTGATTTTGAAAGCAGCTGGTTCATCTCTGAAGTTGGGGAGCCTGTCCAAGTCAATGTTAACGGAAGCTGAGCCGCAGCCAAGGACCCTGTTGATGGATAGTCAAGGAGATTCAGAGGGTTGTCCAAGGAAAACAAAATAGGTTAAATGACGGGAGCAGGAGGTGGTGACTGCGGAGTATATTTGGGGCAGAAGTGATGTGGGCAATTGTCGGGGGTTCCGAGTCAACCGGAAGCCGTCGGCGCGTTAGGAGCTGGCGCTAGATAGTGCCGGCACTGGGGGCGTGCTGTAACCGAAATTAGATCCATATCAGCATCCTTGTCACCTGGGACCAACCTGGGACCGCACTACTGCCGCCATCACAATGCATTCACGCTCGTCACGTAAGCTTCGCCGCCTATCCTCTCACGGCCCACAGCCTTCCTCCGTGCTCTGCGCTCGTCCATGTCTTCCAACGTGAACGAGGCTATCGATGTCCGCCGCAGAATCAGTCACTTCAACGTTCTCGTCATTGGGAGAGCAAATGCTGGCAAGACGACCCTCTTGAAGAGAGTATGCGATTCCATCGAGGATCCGGAGGTCTTCAATCCAGATGGTGAAAAGGCGTGTCTGTGCGTGTGCTCCTGCTATTTGGGACTTATGGTTAGCAGATCGATGCCTCGGTCGTCGAAGGAACCTCCGAAGTTCGTCTGCCATGTTCGCTCAACTTTTGTCATTCATCGGAATATAGCGCGGGGACCACGACATCGAAAACCGACTCATTTTCAAGAGCAACCCCAAGTTTATCTTCCATGACTCGCGCGGCTTCGAAAGCGGCTCCGTCCATGAAACGGATAAAGTGAAGGCCTTCATCACCGAGCGAGCGGCAAGTAGAGAGCTGTCCGAACAACTCCATGTAATTTGGCGAGTCAATTCACGCCTTTTGCACGACTGAGCGTCTTACTCTAAATGCAGGTATTGCCTGCCGACTGACACAAACCGACCATTGTTGGAGGCAGACAAGTTGTTCTTCAACAATCCTGCCGCTGACAAAGGCAAGTTCCTCTTTCTACACACCGTCGACCAAACCCGCGACCTATTTTTAAGTTCCTGTCATTGCGATCTTCACGAAATTCGATGCTCTCGTCACCAAAGCATTCGCCGAACTCAAACGAGGGGGTGCCACTCGTCAGGAAGCGACAGCTAAGGGGAATGAAAAAGCGCTCGAGATGTTGACCGCCGACTTCGTAGAGCCGCTCAAGTCGACCACTTTTTGCCCCAGCCACTATCTACATCTCAGCAGTAAGTGGTTCATACGTGTTGTGCGAATGCCTTAATTGACGAGACCTCTGTCCCGTCAACAGACGTGCAGGAGGCCGGCAGCAACTCCCGCGAATTGATGGAAAAGACGGCCAATGCCCTCAACAATGACGCGCTTCGGCTCTTGTTCGTGTCTGTGCAGCAAAATAACATAGACCTTTGCATTGGAAATGCAGTGTCGAGGTGGGTGGTTACCAGCTTTTGCAAACAGTACCGCTGATGGCGGTGTTCATGCAGTGCATTGGGGAAAATGGAACTTCGGGGTACAAGTTGTGCATCGACTACAGGAGGTTTCTTAACACATCGTACTAGATATTGTCAAGACAAGTTTGGCGTATTTTCCACACAGCTGGGTACGGTTGCAATCGTAGATTTGTGCCTTGATCACGATCTAACCGATAACCTAGAGGGTGAGCGTCTTCCGAGAAGGCATGACTGAATGAGAGTGACTGAAGTTCATACAGGACTCGGTCAGTGATATGGCGGAACCCATGGAAATCCATTGTTGACCAGTGTATGTTGTGGTCTCTGCAGAACGTGAGTTACTCTGCCTTCCATTGCAGGCGAGGGCGACTAAATTTCACTGCAGTATGTGAGTACTCCACATCACGTCTGTGCTCATTACACGTTGCCGAGGACGCGCCACAATCTCTCTCTTAGGGGGTCAGTGTTACAGTTTCCTCCCACGCTCGCGTATGCCTCACGTCATCGTGCGGCGATCCTTGCAGTCGGTGAGTGCCTCAGTTTCTCGCTCGCTCACGCACCTCTCACGTCGCCTGGCGGCGCTGTCCACAGGAGGTGAGAGCCACGGTTCCCTCACGCGCTCATGCACGTCTCATGTCGCTGCGCGGTGATGTCCACAGGAGGTGAGTGCCAGGGTTTCCTCGCGCGTTCGCGCACGGCTCACGTCGTCGTGTGGCGATCTCCACAGATAGTGAGTCCCGCTGTTTCTTCGCTCGCTCACGGACGTCTCACGTCGCCGCGCGGCGATGTCCACAGATCGTGAGTGCCGCCGCTTCCTCGCTTGCTCGCGCATGTCTCATGTCATCGCGCGGTGACCTCCACAGACGGTGAGTGTTGCGGTTTCCTCGCTCGCTCGCGCACTTCTCACGTCACCGCGCGGCGGTCTCTACAGAAGGTGAGTGCCACCGTTTCCTCGCTCGCCCACGCACATCTCAGTTGGCTTTGCGTCGATCTTCACAGATGGTGAGTGCCGCGTTTCCTCGCTCGCTCGCGCACGTCTCACGTCGCCGTGGGGGATATCCACAGAAGGTCAGTACCGCCGTTTCCTCGCTCACGCATGTCTCACGTCGCCGTGCGGCGATCTCCGCAGAGAGTGAGTGCTGCCGTCTCCTCGCTCGCTCCCTCTGACGTCGCCGCCGGCGATCTTCACAGATAGTGAGTGCCGCCGCTTGCTCGCTTGCTCACGCATATCTCACGTCGTCGCGCGGTGACCGCCACAGAGCGTGAGTGCTGCTGTTCCTGGCCCGCTCGCGCATGTCTGACATCGCCGTGCGGCGTTCTCCACAGATGGTGAGTGCCGCTGTGTTCTCGCTTGCTTGCGCACGTCTCACGTCGCCACACGGCGATCTCCTCAGACGGTGAATGCCGCAGTTTTCTCGCTCGCGCATGTCTCACATCGCCGCACAGCCATCTCCACGGAATGTGAGTGCCGCCGCTTTCTCGCTCGCTAGCACATCTCTCATTTCACCGCGCGGTGGCCTCCACAGACAGTGAGTGTCGCGGTTGCCTCGCTCGTTTGCCCACGTCTCACGTCGCTGCACAGCCATCTCCAAAGACAGTGAGTTCCACGGTTTCCTCACTCGCGCATGTATCACGTCCCCGTGCGATGATCTCCACAGAAAGTGGGTGCCGCCCTTTTCTCGCTCGCTCACGCACGACTCATGTTGCCACGCGGTGATCTCCACAGACGGTGAGTGCCGCCGTTTCCTCGCTCACTCGCGCACGTCTCACCTCGCCGTGCGGCGATCTCCCCAGATGGTGAGTACCACGGTTTTCTCGCTCGCGCACGTCTCAGGTCCCCACACAGCCATCTCCACCGACTGTGAGTGCTGCCGTGACCTCGCTCGCTCGCGCACGTCTCACGTTGCCGTCCGGCGATCTTCAAAGAGCGTGAGTGCCACGATTTTCTCGCTCGCCCACGTCTCACGTCGCCGAACAGCCATCTCCACAGACGGTGAGTATCGCGGTTTCCTCGCTCGCTTGGGCACTTCTCACGGCACCGCGCAGCGAGCTCCACGTCCTCCTCCACCTCTACAGAATGTGAGTGCCACAGTTTCCTCGCTCGTCCGCGCACGTCTCACGTGGCCTTGCGTCGATCTTCACAGATGGTGAGCGCCGCTGTTTTCTAGCTCGTTCGCCCACGTCTCACGTCGCCGTGCAGGGATCTCCACCAAAGGTCAGTACCGCCGTTTCTTCGCTCACTCGCTGCACGTCTCACGTAACCACGCGGCGATCTCTACAGAATGTGAGTGCTGCCGTTTCCTTCCTCGCTTGCGCGCGTCTCATGTAACTACGCGGTGATCTCTACAGCATGTGAGTGCCGCGGTTGCCTCGTTCGCTCGCCCACATCTCACGTCGCCGCACAGACCTCTCCATCGTCGCTAAGTTCCACGGATTCCTCGCACGCGCACGTCTCAGGTCATGTGAGTGCTGCCGTTTCCTTCCTCGCTTGCGCGCGTCTCATGTAACCACGCGGTGATCTCTACAGCATGTGAGTGCCGCGGTTGCCTCGTTCGCTCGCCCACATCTCACGTCGCCGCACAGACCTCTCCATCGTCGCTAAGTTCCACGGATTCCTCGCACGCGCACGTCTCAGGTCATGTGAGTGCTGCCGTTTCCTTCCTCGCTTGCGCGCGTCTCATGTAACCACGCGGTGATCTCTACAGCATGTGAGTGCCGCGGTTGCCTCGTTCGCTCGCCCACATCTCACGTCGCCGCACAGACATCTCCATCGTCGGTAAGTTCCACGGATTCCTCGCTCGCGCACGTCTCAGGTAACCACACGGTGATCTATACAGTTTGTGAGTGCCGCCATTTCCTTCCTCGCCTGCGCACGTCTCACATCGCCGTGCCGCGACCTTCACAGATAGTGAGTGCCGCCGTTTCCTTACTCGCTTGCGCACGTCTCACGTCGCCGCCCGGCGATCTCCACAGACAGTGAGTGCCACGGTTTCCTCGCTCGCTTGCGCACGTGTGACGTCGCCGCACAGCGACCTCCAGTGAGTTCCACGGTTTCCTCGCTCGCTCGCCCCGGTCTCACGTCACCGCACAGCGACCTCCAGTGAGTTCCACGGTTTCCTCGCTCGCTCGCCCAGGTCTCACGTCGCCGCACAGGGAACTCCACCGAGACCGAGACCGAGAGTGAGTGCCGCCGTCTCCTCGCTCGCTCGCCCAGGTCTCACGTCGCCGCACAGCCATATCCAGAGACGGTGCGCTCCACAGTTTCCTCGCTCGCTCGCGCACGTCTCACGTCGCCGCACAGCGACCTCCCCTGAAGGTGATTGCTGTTTTCTCGCTCACACATGTCTCACGTCGCCGCGCAGCAAATTCCACCAAAGGTGAGTGCCGCTGTCTCCTCGCTCGCTCGTGCATCTCTCACGTTGCTGCTTTTCACGATCACTGCAGACTGTGAGCTTCCAACAACCATGCTTTCCACTCTGATCTTGCCCCATCTATTCTCTAATCAGTTCGTGAGTAAGCTTTCCCAACATTCCATTCTTTCTCTCACAACCAATCCGCAGGACGCGAATGTCGAAGCCTTCGTTGCCGCCTTAACAAGGAAGTATCCTCACATCGTTCGTATTCATGCCCCTTGATGCCCGTGCTTCCTGCTCACATCCGGGCAGACGGAATCCTTATGTACGCAGACAGGACTCGCTGAGGCGATCGCAGGTGTGCCTGTCGTGGCGTTGTTCAAGCAGATGGTTCATGCCTTTTCTCCCAGCTGTCTCCATTTGCGCCGAACAAACCTTCACCGAATCCGCGGCGACACGAAAGGAAATGGGGCCTGCCTGCTCCGTCGCGCTCGATGCCTACGTCGGGTCCGATCTTGAACGAGACATGAAAAACGAAATTGCCCGAATCCCTCCCAAGGATGACTGGCATGCTAAGCTGGTTGAGATTATCATAACACACCGCCTACGTATATCACACTCACTGCATTCCGGGGCCAAATCGGCAGAGGCTCGACCGAGGCGGCTCGGCATAGGTCGGTCGAACCCTTCTCGGCAGAGCCTGCCGACCTTTGTGGATCTGGCCGACTCACCTGTTGAAGGCATTTGTGGCTCTTCGAGGGGCCGGTAGACACCGAGTTCGACGGTGAGAGTTGCCACGAGGTTCGGTTACAGGAATAGTGACGTTACTGGGCTAGCACGTGGGAGCTTGGCAACACAGCTCAGGGGCAGATAGCGGCCTTAAAATTTCGCTAATCAATCAACTTATTGCATCTAATTCAAGCTACATACTCTACGGACACTATGGGACACACAGAAGAATATTTGAAACAGATTAAGGTAAAAGGTCGAGCTCGGTAGAGGAGAGATCCACAGAGCTCTGCTCAGCTCGGTCGAGCAAACCTCGGTAGACCTTGCCGAGGCGGATCGGCAGAGCTCGGCAAACATCTGCACAGCTCGGTAGGGTCGGCCGATTCGGCTCCGGAATGCAGTGACTATTGAAAAATTCGATTCTCCTGTCGCCCACTTATTACCTATTTTCATTAGGTATCAGAGCCGCGCAGGCCGCGGCCGAAAGTCATGTTGCTGCATTCAGCTCGTCGAGTCTTGGTGTCTTAGGCATTTCAATCGTATACACATAGCAACCCTTTCAACGGGAGTGCTGCTTGAGACATCACCTGGGTTGTAAATCTTCTTCAAATATTTTGATGCTGGTGTCCTTCCGATTTTGCATTCTCTCCAATATTCAAGGCTTTTGCTTCAATATTTCGGGCCCAAATCAACTCAGTTCTGCCCGAGGCTACACGACGTACGGACATCGATGTCCTCGATCCCTGACAATCACCTCAGATGCCTGTTCAGCAAATTTTTGAATTCGGATAAAAACTGTCGGAAATCCACTGAATGCCAGCCCCGTTTCGGACAAAAAAACCAGTGTTTGAGCTCCGACGCCAGGTTCGAAATTCTGATAAATTTTGGTAAACATTCGGATCAAGTTTTGGTTGGCCACCAAGAGCCGCAAAGAGATGCTGCTGTGAGGTATTCTTTCTGTGCCTCAGATAGAAACTTGAAGTTAATCCATAACGGTCTCAAGTCACGTCGAGAAGGGCCGGAAAGCCTCTATCGGACCGGTTTATCACAACTTTTGTGGGTTTTGCGGTGCCTAGGCCCGTTCAGACATTCGGATAAAAACTCGCCCATCTGGAGCCCTGGGTCAAAGTCATGTCGGAAAAAAGCCATTCAGCTTGCAACGGCATGGTCCGGCATGTGACCTTGGGACAGCTTTGAAGTGCTTCCAAGGTGTGGCAGAGGGACTTGGAACCAGTCTCAAGCCATTTGAAGGTTTTGTTTTCATTCCAAGCTGTCCCCAGCCGTCCCAAGGTACGTGTATATTTTTGTGGGTCAGAAAATACTTTAGGTCAATTCTCCGTGCCTCAGAGGAGTGATTTGACCTAATAAACATACTGTGGTTGGTTGTATTTTTTCAACCGCTCTTGTTCTCGAGTTCTAGCAGCTGTGGAGCCCGTGTGAAAAGCACTCAGCCGGGCTCCACCAGGGACCCGGACCAAGGTACATAACTCTGTTGATGACCCCTGGATATTTTGTATACTTGTGTATATGTGCTTTACACATAATCAGTTCAGGAGTGACCCCTCATCCTTGCTCACTTGTACAAGTCATTGATTACTTGCTTGCCAACAATGACTACTACAATAACTGTGACTGCAAAGAACCCTCGCTCGTGGAGAAGAACGGGAGCATACACATTTTTGTTACTTTCCGAGAATCATCTCAGAAGGTGTTAGAACCATTGACGTGGCTTGGAAGTGGTTGGAGGATTCTGAACTGTGCGTTGGAAGCCAGCTAAAGCCCTTTGGCCATGCAATGGCTTGGAACGTGTTCAATGCCAATCAAAGCCAAATCGGATTTTTCCGACACAGATAAGAATCGCCCGATTCGGTGTCCGTATAAATAGATCGAAAATTTTGGCGATTTTGCGATCCGGAGTCCTTTATTCACAGAGCTTCGGAGACCTCAAGCACGGAAGGGTAGACCCTCAGTCGTGAAGGGCTTGAGATGGGAGCAGAGTCTTGCGGGTATAGGAGAACGACGAACTAGAGAATTAGGATAGTAGCTCAGTGGGTGTTCGTAGACAACCAACTGAATATATTAAGTACCTAGAGAATTAGGATAGTCTAGGTACAGTCAGTAAATAGAATACGTAGGAATATAATGAATGGACTCACAGCTCAGTGGGCGTTCGTAGACAACCAACTGAGCTGTACGTAACTGAAGAAAAAAGTATAACGGTAATTAATGTCCGTTAACTACGTTTGGAAGTAAGTCCGTAAATGAAAGGAATGGTAAGTAAATGAGCGACTGTAGGCTTTTACCTCAACACAGAGTTCGTACGGCGGCATCAAATGAGGTGACAACTGGATGTGGAATGCAGAATTCAAGGGTCGAAGTGCCGTCGGAATACATGAGGATAGCGACAAGAAACCCGCCTGTGATACCGCTTGTAGTCACATTAACTGCAAAAACGTTGAAGCTCTGGAGCAGGTCAACGCAGTAGCAGTAGCGGCTTGCATAGATGACACACGCAGGAGGGATTCCGTCGCCAATGAATTCTCTGTTGACGGAGAGGCCGGAGAGGTTGTCTGTGGTCAAGTATATACGAAAAGAGCGGGAGTGGGACTCGCCTATTTACGTGAGTCGCACTTTTGATGGTAAGTACTGTTCAATTTTCTTCAATTCGTAGGTAGTCCGATAGTAAACACGGGGCTCTTGTTGGCAGACCGTCAAATTACGTAAAAGGGTGGCTGTACCTACGGACATCCTTTCCTTTGTATTGCAATGAATACACACTGCGAATATCTTGGAATATTTATTCGTGTTACTGAGGTAAAATTGAAGAGATCTTTCAGCAAGAATGAAGTGTTTTACTGCCCTAATCCTTCCAGCCAGAATCAACCCAAAAACTGCTTAGATAATACCACACAAACAAAATCATCTCATATCATTACAATGGCTGCACTTCTTGCTTAGTTGGAAGGGAATATTTTGCTCATTGGAAGACCTTCTATGAGCTCAAATATTTGTGGAACTATTGCCCCAGAAGGCGTCCGAGAACAAGATCGCAAAATAGCGATTGGTCCCTTTTACGTAATCTGTCGGTCCGCCAACAAGTGACCCGTGATTACTAACAGACTATACAGATACATCTTGATTGTCATCTGTATATCGGTTCTGTTACAGAGAGTAATTCGTAGGGTCACAGGTCACAAGCCTAAAAATCTACGAAAAAATTTCGTAGGTCACAGGCTCAAAACTCAATACGAAAGATTCCCACCAGTTTAAGACCAAAATTTCGCTCCGGGTGGCCCTGTGGGGCAATTTTGTACGAAAAAATTCGTAGGTCACACGGGTCGCAGGCCCGCATACGAAATGATCAATTCATATGCGATGTCACATGCCAAATGGTCCTACGAATTGAAGGAAATCAAACAGTATATACGAGGAGTGGGAGGGGGACTCTCCTATTTACGCGACTCCCACTTTTGATGGTCTTCACGTTAAACAATCATTTCTCGGCACGGGGAGCCGATTCCGTGTTCCACTTGGCGTTTAACATGTATTTTGATCATATTAGTCGCTGATGGCTTTGATGGAAACAAGATCATGAAGATACGCAATAATTGTAGTTGCATTAGACTGAACTACCCAGGACCAATCTCTTCCCATTTTAAGCTTCAAATGAACAATAAGTAATAGCAGGAGAAAGTACATTAACCAATGATTGCTCGGGAATTGTCGGGCACATTCTCCCGGGTCATGTAGTCTAGTTCTAATGGGATGAGCAAAATGGGAATGTTGAAGCAGAGGAGAAAGGTGGACCAGCAGAGGTTTAGTGCTTGTGTTGAGGTTAGTGGTGGCAAGGTTCGGTTCAGAAATTGGTCCGAACCTGAACCGAACCTGAACCGGACGCGCGTTCGGCGTTCAGGTTCAGCAAATGGTTGAACCTGAACCGAAGGTTCGGTTCAGCGTTTGGGGGAGAGCAGGCGCGTTCGAATGCCGAACCTGAACATTGGTGTGGTGAGTGATTTCTATGTGATTTTCTCCACTTTGCGTGCTTGATTTACCTCAGAATGCAATTCCCGGGCATTCATGGTCTGCAGTATGTACCTGATCTTTTCCTTCGAGGCAAATCAAGGCAATTTCGATGTTATTGAATGACAGTTTGTTATCGCGTCATCTTCTATTAAATTTCGGGTGGATAGTTTATCATTAGTAGCCGTCTCAGTACCAGCCAAGGAATGTCAAATACCTCTTCCAACCACTAGAGCACAGAAAATTTCTGGTATGGGGTGTTTTCAATGAGATTTCAGTTGCCCGAGATGGCCGAAGCACTTCAGGTTCGAAGACGTTCGAACACCGAACTGAACCTGAACGCGCGTTCAGGTTCAAGGTTCAAGGTTGCCCGAACCGAACGCTGCGTTCAGGTTCGGCGTTCAAGGCGAAAAGCCCTGAACCTGAACCGAACCGAACCTTGCCAGCACTAGTTGAGGTGTTTGATTTTTGGAACCTTGTACAGTTCTTCAGAGGGGAAACCATTTCTGAATGTTGTCCTGGTGGGAAGAAAATTGAAATTGCTCATTCTTGCGGGGTGGAAGGTGGTGAGACAAGGGAGAAGACAAATAACTGCGCATCAGGAAGAAGACCTGTATATCTGGGTCAGCAAGTGTGAGACCAAGGCCTTTAACATCAATAGCTTTGTGAATAACAATGTATGTGCGTACATGGGCAAGGGAGATTCGACATGCTCCAAAAATCAATCAAGAAGCGAAAAATTAATAAGGAGGTTTAAAAGATCCAACCAACATCAGAGAGGAAAATGAGGAGAGGAAGATAAAACGGGTTGGATAAAAGAGGACAAAATTTCGGACATGTTTGTGTGTCTTCTCCGTCCAAAAATACTCCCAGTCTGGAGGTTGTGCATAGATCAGTCAAGAAAGAAAATAAACAGACCGTGTGAGTGAGGAACATAAAAGCAGGGCCAAAATCCTGGAGACCAATAGTTTTGACCAAAACGAGAGAGGGCCAAGCATATTCAAAGAAGAAAGGGGAGCGGTTCAATGAAGAATGAATCAGTGAGAAAGGACACAAAGGCAGTGAGATCACCATGACAGCTAGCGTCATTCTAGCCAATTTCTCTGTTAACGTTGACTTTCTCATTCCTGTGTGACCTGACAGGCCACATGTGTTCTAGCGCACAGAGTCTCACATCCGTTTGGTAATCGGACCCTGCTCTGACCAAAATCTCATCTTCATACCCACTGGTTCCCGTGCTGTGGCACCTCATGAAAATCACAACATTTTGCGTATGTTTCCTTTTGAAATGTTCTACCCTGAAACATGAGCCAGAGTCACAGTCCCTGCGGCCGAAACCCACCTAATCAAGTAGCTGGGAGCGGTGCGATCATCTCCACACCTATCTCTCTAATCTCAGAATGAGGTGCCACATTCTGGGATTAGAGAGATAGGGCAGTCCACTTTCTGATTGGTCCACCTGGTCTCGGATGAAGAATCAATCCCAGAGTGCGCCCCTCTAGAAAAATCGTAAACTCCTGTTCATTGAAATGTCTGTGCGTGCTGGCGGACGCTAACGTAGCCTTCCCAGTCTTCTATATTGAAAGTCCCAATCCCGGGTGCATCCTGCTCCCTGGACAACACAACAGACGGTCCAGAACTGCGAGTGTTGTGCTCGCAGACTCCCCGAGGTGTCTGGCACGGGACCAGCTGCTGCAGCCGTGTATGCATCCCACTTGTCGGGCAGCCCACACACGGCGCGAAACCCCCGCTTTCAGCTACGAGCGAATGTGGCTACAAAGCTGTTGGTTGAGGGCTGTTGTGCTCCGGGTCGACTGAAGTGATGGTAAAGTAGAGACAAGGGAGAGCTTGATTATCATGCTCGTCACAACTGTCTAACTCCGGCACACCGAAAATATGTGCAATAATTATTTTGTTCAGGATGCCAATTAAATTGTGTCGTGGCATAACTGATGCATTGAAAACGTAATGATCGACGCCGAGAATAAAAAATTCAATCGGACTCGGAGAGAAAGGACCACATTTTGTTGAAACTTATGGTACGAACAAAATTAGAGAATCTCCGACATGACAAGGATCCTGTCATTCAAGCATTCAGATCTGGGACAAAACATTGATCCAAGGCGAGGTCGTGCATGAAGTGCAGTTAATATGGTATTGAAAAGGACATTGGCTTGATCATTTAATGAGATGTGGCGCTGGTCAGTGGTGGAGGATTATTTCTCGGGGTATAATGGACACCATTTTGACCCCAACCTGTGAGAGACGAGTCCTGAAAACCCAGCTAGTTCATTTTGTGGAGAGTAATCCAAATGTGTGTCGACTTTCTGTTCAAGGCTCAACCAACCTCGTTGTTTGTTTGCTGAACAAACCATTGGCGCATTCCTTGGAATAGACTCGTGTCGCACAGCGCCCGTGAGGCCCGGAGAAGCTCCTCTTTGGCTTAAAATATTGGTTGAATAGCTCTGCCAAAACGCTTCAGAATGCACTTCAAATTATCTGATCCTACTAAGATTTGGGCTTGCAATGAGCATTACAAGAGGGAGAGTATGTGTTGCTTCTTCATCAAAATTGATGAGTGTCATTGCGTGTGCAAACAGCTGTAAATTTTATTTTATTTTAATTTTAACATAAATAAAAATAAAAAATAAAACCCCTACACGGCAGGGAAAAAAGGTTCACCAAAATTGGCTTGTTTTTCTCTTTCCATTGATATAGCCACCACACAGTTCAGAACCCCGTCGTGGTGTACGTACATGGTTGTGAGCGGGACGACACATGAATTTGGCAATCAGCAGCTTGGTGAAGGTCGATATAGATTGAAGATTCAAGACAAGATAATGAAATGTGACGTTATCAAGCTCGCAGTAAGTAGTGGTTGTGTGTATCCAGCCTCAGCTCATCGTTGATGCTTCTAAACTTCTATAAGCGACAAGTAACAATGTAGAGAGAGAAAACATACGTGAAAAGAAAATTGAGATCAGGAGTGATGCGCCGGAACAGTCCATAGGAATGGCTATACAAGTCCAGTGTGAACTCTGGCTTCCAAATATTTTCCAAAAAGAATGGTCGGACCGGGAGGACGCCAAGTCGAGAACTGTTCTCTTCAGCTGGATTGTACACACTACTTGTGGTTATCCAGATCGCATGGACGTGATCATGTGGGTTTGTTAATGCAACCACCGCACAGTGCATATCCACAACCTCTTGTGGGATAATGCAGATTGGAACAGGCAGGAGATTTTTGACACTTATATGTCTCCGATGCTTCCCAGAGTCAGATGGAGCCAAAATGGGAACTAGGTCAAGAACAACCATGAGCAAAAGATCGTGGTTGTTGTGGGGTAGTTTCGGGCAGGCCCTTTGCCCGAATGGCGTAGAAAAGGAGGTGAAGGTCAAAATTTGTTTGTTTTGGATATTTCGTCCGACTTTCATCGTTGTACCCTTTTCTTTGGCGAGATTGCAAGTGAGTTTGTGACTCGGCCTCGAAAGATGAAAAATGTTTGCGATGCATTTGGCAACGAAAAAAGAGATATATACCAATCAGCTCTCTGCCACTTGACATTGCAGTATTCTGTGTGGCGACACTATACAACCTCAGAATGTAGAAAATTAAGACAACAAGTGTAAGTACCTTCTGACATGTCTTGAGATCCTTTTTGTCTTTGATTACCTTGCAGGCAATGCATCCACTTGGTACCACCCCCGGATTGATCGCAGCAATCGTTGGCACCTCACCCGAATAGGCCTTGTAAAAAAATGGTAACGACATTTGGTGAGGATCAGACAGATTCCGGACGAGTGGATTTGAAGTTGATCCGTATGCATGAGGAAAATTGGCAAAGAGAATTTGTTCTGGCTCAAGCGGTCGCCTACCAGCCATACACTGGATTTCCACGAGAATTGTGAGCTCAGTTCTCACCTGAGAATTCCCCGGGTCAGCAGCGAGCACACCTGCGATGTCGACCAGAGCCTCTGGGATGAGGTTGAGGCCCTTTCGGGCCATCGCGCGTCTGCACCGTGCTTTGACTGACCTGGGGTCTAAAGTCAAAGCTCTCCACGCGGCGTCCTGTGCGGCATGGTACCTGATAGACAGCCCACAGCGGTCAATTCACAAAGAGCGGGTGTCTTCCAAAAAACCCACATTCTGAGCCTAAGATCCGCCGCGGCCAAGTTCGCAAAGTATGTTGATACGGTATCATTCTCGCATCAGCAAACCTGGGTCGCTACACTCACTACGTATGGGAGTGGGCAGCGATCGATCCATCAGCGATCTCTTTGCATCTATTGATTGATGAGGCCTCCCCGCCAAACCCAAAACCAGACGCGCCGACCGATTTTTGAGGTGGCCCTGACCTCGGCCCATGAAAGCTTGGAAGCCAAAATGATTTTAATGTCAATACCTACAAGATGTAGTTGGGAATTTATGAGAGCTGGATTTTTAATGCTACTACATGTTAGTGCCAGACCCAATTTTGAAGCTAGAAATAATTCCCAACTACATTTTGTGCCCACAAATGAATAAAAATTAACTGCCTCCTAGTTATTATGGCCAGCCTTCTGCATCGACTTGAAAACGTCGTGCAGTATGGCTCAATCATAGTGGTAACTTGGTGGTAACACACTGTGACATAGCGTGACGTTTGCTCAAAATTCTTCGCTGAGGCCCAAAAAACAGAATTTTAAAATTTCTGGGAGGTAGAATACACATTTGTTGTTCATTGTAATTATATTCAGCAGTCATATAGAATGCAAACAAGATTTTCAATTTTTATTTGCCCAAACTCAGCTCGGCGCGATATTATGTGGCTGTGCCGGTTGCCGTCAGCCCATCAGATTCCCATCGCTGCCCACTCCCACTACGTAGTAAAGGTCCCTGTTTACGTAGCGCTACACAGCACTACACAGATCAGCAAAAAACTACACGTGCTACAGTGGCGCTAAGTACAGGCGCTACATGGCACTGCATGGCGCTACGTAAGTGGGTACCTTGACTACGGCCGGACCCAGGGTTTGCTGATGCGGCTATGGCACGTTCGTAGCACTTCACCGCGCCTCCATAATCTCCCGCCTTGAAAAGCTTGCCACCTATGCGTCCAGGTACCGCATGTCAGGACAGTACAAGTTATTAGGGATGTCACTTGCCTCTGTGTTGAATTTAGCCCCTGGGTCAGGATGCTCAGGAGCAAAATTCAATGCTTCAGACATCGATGTTGAGGTGAGAATCTCAGTGGCGTGACGGTGCATGGGACACTTACTGTAGTATTTCGACCAAGTGTTCAGGCCTTGTGACACGTCACCTAAGGTGTTCATTTTCCCAAGTGTTCATTTCCCGGCAATCATAGAAAAATTACCATATATGGGAGTCCGGCGAATGCCGGAACGAAATTTTTGGCATTTTCTTGCCTATTTGGGCGACAAAAGTTGAGTGTGACCGTCACCAAGACCAAAAGTGTTCAGTTCAGAGGCCCGCGTCACGTATCACCTGAACACTTGGTCGAAATAGTACAGTCACTCCGCCGAATGGGATGTATCAGTGCGCCAGGAAATGTACCTGACACCAAGAGTGTCAGAGAGCGAATTGTAGCGACTGGAATGGTACCTGACACTTGAAGAATAAGTTGCGCTGGATTTGAGCCTGACACGGAATATGTCGGAGGCAGGATCAGCCATCCCGACATTACCCGTGTCAGTAGCCCCGAAACGGTTCCTGACAATAAGAAAGTCAGGAGCCGTTTCGGGGCTCCTGACACGGCCCATGTCGGTGGCCCTGACACTGTCACGCCCCGTGTCGGTGCACCTGACACTGTCACGCCCCCGTGTCGGTGCACCTGACACTGTCACGCCCCTGTGTCGGTGCACCTGACACTGTCACGCCCGTGTCGGTGCACCTGATACTGCTTCTGACACATCCAGTGGCAGGAGCAGAGTCAGTCACAAAGATTTCGCGCCTGACACAGGTGATGTCGGGACAGCTGATCCTGCCTCCGACATGATCCATGTCAGGCTCAAGGTCAGCGCAACTTATCTTCTGAGTGTCAGGTACAATTTCAGTTGCTACAATTTGCTCCCTGACACTCTCAGTGTCAGGTACGTTTCCAGGCGCACTGATACATCCCATTCAGCCGTGTGAGTACTACGGAAACAATGATGTTATTGGGTGATGGATGATGGCCGTTCTTGTGCCGTGAGCCTTCTTCAGCTAAAGGTACTCTTATTCGAGGTTACGAAGACATCTTGTGCATCTGCAAACAAACTAAGCCTGGATTAGGGCATCTGTGCCCCAATTCCGACAGCATAACATTCCCCGGGTTCAACTGCCATCAATCTACGTCTTTTTAATTAGCAGTAACTCCGTTGTGTTCACATACGGTGTTGGGGCATTCCCATCAACCCAGAGAATTCTAGCATTAGCTCGATCCTATACGACACTAAGAGTCAATCACTAATTACAAATATGAGGGGAAATCGTACTAAATTCGCGTGCGACGCACGATGCGTAAGAGTGTCTGTATGCTCCCTGGATCTTCCACAGCAGCAACCTCGAATATATTGCATTCTACTTCCAGGGGAACTCGAAGGTCCATGGGAGCAAAGAGTAAGTGGAAGTGGAGACTGTGCAATGACTGGTTGCCGCCGCAGCCCGGGTCGATTCTCCTAAAAATTTCTTGAACCTTGAACTGGACGTCGGGTGCTGGTCAGCAATATTTCTGAACATTGTACTGAACCTAGGTTCGCGGTTTATTGAAGTTCAGTCCAGATTAACCCCATTCTCTGTGCCATCTGGCACTCACCCAAAATCACTCAAATTTCTGTCGAGTAAGGATCGAGATACTCTACATGCCGCCGCCGGGGAGCACGCCACGTCATCATCCCCGTACCACGTCGCGTCGCCATCGCACTGCCCGCACCACTCGCTTCCGGCACGCATAGGTGTCGAGCAAGACATCTATGCGAACACCTGCTGCCGGCACAGGGCGCAAGGACGGCTCGAGGGCGAGCGCTGAGTCAGAGCGACGTGGTATTTTGTCTGCGAGCGAGGGAGCCGGTCAGAAAGAACGAGGAGCATTGGAGAAAGGGAGTAGCGGGAGGGTGTGACGTACAGGTAAATGTCTGTTCGCCCATGAGCAGTAGAGAGCAGGGCGTCGAATGTCGTATCTATCGAGGGGACGAGTGGCTGGTGCAATGTCAGTGACAAGGAGAGAGGCGAAGGAACGGAAGGGGAGGAAGGGGAAATCGACGTACCTGGGACGAGCCAGCAGCATTGGATACTGCGGG
Organism: Mycena galopus ATCC 62051; assembly: GCA_014925785.1. NCBI lineage: Eukaryota > Fungi > Basidiomycota > Agaricomycetes > Agaricales > Mycenaceae > Mycena > Mycena galopus. Next base: position 71,862 of record WIQG01000391.1, on the reverse strand, counting down.
ACAGACACTGGACGAGAGTGTCGCTCATGCGGAAGGCAGCAGCGAGCACAAAACCTCGGCGAAGCAACGACAGCGACAATGTGATCTCCGACGTCTGGCACGCGACGGGTCGAACGATAGGGTGCAGGTGCCGGTAACGGTGATGCAGCCGATGAGAGACGTCGCACTGATACGAATCAGAGGTATTGCAATTGCGTGACCCAGGGGGAGGGCTCTAGGGGGAGGACAGACGGCGGAGCGCCATCTGCTCTGGAGTGAATGAGCAAGGGAGACATGGATGAGCGGATGGGGCGCACCCTTGATCGCGTACGAGCAGCAGACGAGTAATATTCGCAAAGGCGCAGACACAGCTTAGGATTGAAATTAAGAGATGCCATTGGATGAAGCGAGCGTACCTCGCACGAGAGGTTCATCGTAAGAGAAGAGGATGCAGACGTCGTGGGCCGGTCGACAACGTATGAGCTGTGGCTCCGGTCCGGTCATCGCTGACGACGTGCGATAGCAGTATACGGGCACGACGAAGACAAGGCATGCATAGCGGCCGGCAGAGGGCGCGGACGGGATTTAGGAGCAGCAGCAGTTGATCCGTTCCAACCCTTCTACATCTGGTGTACGAGGGTAGGGGACGCAGCTCTACTTATGTCACGTCAGAATGGGCGAAAACTCGGAAGGCGAAGCGCACCCACCTCCGCGAGTGATCGAACCTAGATGTACCTCGTATTTGAGATTCGACGGCTTCAGGCGCGTGCGTGCGTCAGTGGGGCGATGCATCGCTTCGGCCAGGGTAGACGCAAAGAGGATTCGGAATAGCTTAAAGACTTGCTCCGGCACGCAGCAGATGATGATTCTTGTTGGCTACAGAGGCCTGCTAGTCCTAGTTTCGGTGCTGGATACCGACCACAGTAGTCAGATTGCCATGTTCATTCGTCAGGAGTTCGTTCGTCGAGCAAGCCAAACTTGACGAGGAAGGAGGAAGGAGGGTCTCGAAAAGGAAAGTCAGCAAACGTGGACAAACACTGCCCCTTCCTCGGAACTAGTGTTGCCGCGGCTCGGCTTGGCTTGGCTAGCCGATTGAGCCGAGCCTAAATTTAGCCAAGCCAAGCCAGCCGTTGCTAAGGTGGCTCCGAGTGACTCGGCTTCGGCTTGAGCCGGCTTGAGCCCGGCTCAGCCGTGTTGAGCCGCTGTTTTCTCTTTACGCCAACTGTGCAGCGCTGCGCTTTCTCCCTTCCCTCTCGTCATCGCCCAACATGTTCCTTACACTCCCTTGGTTCTCCCTTTTGCATAAATCCCCGTATCGCCGAAGGTGGTGGGCTAGGCAACTGACAGATGCTAATCAGAAATCGCCCTTCATGCGCCTCCGTGATCCTCGCAGCATCGAGCCCAACGAGGGACACCTTCAGCCAGCCACCCGAGTGTATTGTGGTATAGAAAGGCACAGTCTGTGCTGCGTACAGCACCTGCATTCACTTTTTAGCCATATTTTAATCTTCAAATCTTGCACGGCTCGGGCAGCGCCAAAAGGCGCTAAACAATACCTGCTGCCCAATGCGAGCTCCGCGGCGTTTCTTGCAGTGCCGAGTCCATTCGGAGACCATTGCCTTCAAAATACTCATGTGAAATTGGTTTCCGCCTCTCGCAAGTGCGCGTCTCGCATCTTCTTTTCCCGTACCCCAACCCTCTTTTTCATGAAAATGCACAAGTTGCTCGCGGCAACTCCACCGTCACCTTCATCATTCTCGCACCATCGAAGCCCTCAATTGGCAGACCGTCCAAGCATCTCCGCGACGCTGCCACCGAGATCCATAACCTGATCGGTGCACGTCTCTCTGAGTCCGTTGTCGCTGTGACACCCAAGCAGCGCCGGCGGGCGGTGACAGGAGTGGTGCGAGGAGGGGTGAATTAAATAGTGCCAGTCATGCAATCACGAAATGCGGGCTCAACGCAGACAAACTCCTCTTAGACGAGGGTTTGGTTCTGCTGAAGTAGCACATTTTTGCGCTCAAGCCGAACAGCCCCCACCGATAGAGGCCGCAGGTGCAGACTGGAGTAGATACAACCCATACTCACTATAATTCACCCGCGCTGTAAACAGCCATCTTCCGAAAATTCACTCTGAGGATGATAAATGGAAACAGATTGAATTGAATGGCCGGTACGTAGATGTATTGTCGTAGGTTGCGCGGTATTGAACAGTTGTGGCCACTCACCGCAGAACGGTCATGCTGAGTAACAGCTGGTCGTATTGCACAGCGCGCAGAGAATGCCATCCGCGTGTAACACATGCACCAGAGACGAGGTTTGCGATGGCTGAGGTCGCCCACGTCGCGTGCGAGGTGAATGTGTTCGCCGAAATCAACTTGGGCGGCGCACATCATGGAAGGCTGGAGGATCGAGCGATGACGTCCATAACCTAGGGAATAGATGAGACACAGATGGATTGTCGTTAGCAAAGAGAAAAAAACCAAAAAACAATCACGCACAGTTTTCAGTCCCATCGATAAAATGTATATCCATGATAAGCACCGAGGAATTGGATGTAGGGGCATAAAGACTCATACACCAGCTATCAATGTGCCCGTGGGTTATTTGACGTCGTCCTTGGTGCTGCAAGCGCCACGAGTCACTCCAGCCTAAAAAGAAGCAAAAGAGCGAAAGAGGTATGCTCAAGACAGGCCAGGAAGTATCTCAAGGACTTGCAAACAGTATTGGATGTGGTGCAAAGCGCTGGCGGTTGAGGAAGAAGTGAAGAGAGGCCAAATCCGGGAGATCAGAATGTGACGTGGCGACTTCGTGGCCGTTGACGTTGACGACGCCGAGGGACTTGGATGTCGCAGGTGGGCAGTGATGAGAGAAGGTCCTGGGAGGTCGTAGAGGTTGTCCAGAGCCGTAAATCCACAAATGGTGCCCAAGCCGCGGCTCAGCTGTGGCTCAGCCGCAAGCTGCCCAAGCCAGCCGTCTATAAATGGCTCGGCTCGGCTTTAGGCGGTGATGGCTCCGAAGCCATCAAAAGCCAAGCCGAGCTAGCCGTAGCCGAGCCGCGGCAACACTACTCGGAACCATCATGGCGATGGTAACAACTCTTCGCGTGTATCTTATGGTGTCCATACCTCGTCCAGACAATTCTCTGGAATTTAAATCATTCCTTCCCAACGTTCTGCTTGAATTAAAATCTCACTGAAAATGGCCGGATGATTCTCTTGGGCGAGGCTTCTGTATCCCCTGGGCGTTCTGTATTAGAGAAGGTTAACTCGTCGACGATCTGTTTCTGTTTTTCAATGTTATCGGGAAAACCAAAGTGATTATTTGGTTCGCTAGCCGCTCCCTTGTCTCCTGAGTTTGTCTCCCTTTCCGTTCCTTCCTCTTCCATTCTCCGCTTGCTACGCTACCCCGCTGTCCCACGGAATGACCTGTCTTTTCCTCTGCGGCATCTAGCTACAATGTCGGCCCCGCCACACACTCTCTTTGCCATCCCTCCGTCCGAGCCCTTTCTTTCGAGAGCATTTGGGAATTGGGATTGCCACGGTCCATGGCATGATCGGTGGCATGATCGGTGGCATTTTGCCAAACAAATACCTTGAGGCCATCAAACGGCGCCACGTCCCGGCATGTCGGGACTGTTGTGGCGGTGTCGATTCCTCTCTGTCATCAAGAATGACATGTACTTTGTCGGTTCACGTCAACACGTCTCGCCCAGTCTCCCGCCGGTTGTGCATGGATTCATCTCCAAACACAGCTGGGTCCCTTTTGAATCTGTCTCCAAGCTATGCTTATTAATTATTCTTGAAAGAGGTCCAGGCACTGTACGACACGGAACTCTCAGCGCGAAGAACAATCATTTAGAGTGCACAGATGGAATTTGGGCACAAGTGAATAATATCAGACATTGGCATGTAGCCGCTCATGTGCATTTTATCCTCGGCGGGATAGCAAAAAAAAACAGAACAGTGCACTGTATATAACGAGAGCCCGGCATCATGTTAGCTCACTGCCACGTTGCCGTTTGGTGTAGTGTAGCATAGAATCCATAGGAGCGCGAAAGATGAGGCGACTCAGGGGAGGAAACAATTCAAACCAAGACGCGATGCGTGTCGGGGCCTGCGATGACGCGTTGTGCCAAAACTTGATGTTCCACTTGCCGAACGCGTGAGTAACAACGATTTTAGTGGGAGTGGGACTCGTCCAGTCCCACTCCCGCTCTTAGAAAGTGCGACTCACCCCCATTAATGGGACTCAACCCCGCTACAGAGTGCGACTGATGGCGAATACATCAGCAGTGCGACTGATGCACTGATGTGTAATCAATTCCCGCTCATTGCCCTTGATCTTGATTGATAGCTGACCAGGTTGCATGAATATCGACCGCACTACGCCATGCCGGGGTATTTCTGAGTCCCATTGGTTACATTCGGGGTTTGAGAAGCTTTTTCGTATACTTACAACAACTATTTGAAAGCTTGAATTGATCTCCCAGCGACACGCTAAATGATCTCGAAGCCTTGTTATCGACTAATGGACACATAAGTTTACCTATATGAATGTCTGATCAAAAGAAGTGGCGAAGACAATTGTATTTGAATTCGGTGACAACTGGGCTCGTGGCGATGTTCTCTGGGGTCAATGTTACGTGTAAGGAGATGGTTCCATGACAGATCCCACATCTTTGAACCGTGCGTTCCTAGCTCAAAGACTTTGCTGCCGGTGACTTTGCTTTGAACTGGTTCAACTCGCCGTGCTACATGCTTTCTGTTCCAACATAAACCCGGCTGCAATCAAACCCTCAGGGTTTATGCCTGTCAAGATAAGTGATTGTTTGTTTGCGCCGGTCCGAGTACACATAACTATCACTTCTTTGATAGTTGATGTACATATATCAACTTTGTGTAGTCTAGCATAGCCTCATTCAACATCTTTACTTTTTTCCCCATTCTTTGTGCCTTCTTTGTGCTCTTGCACTTGCACTCAAGTAGCTCTGTCTTCATTACAAGGTTCACCGGCTTCTAACCACCTCGGTGTATTTTCTGTTAATGCCTCCTGTTGTGTCTGAGATCTGGTCCTCTGACTGCTGAACATCCAGGTTCTCAGTCGAATGTTGGGTCCAAACAGGTGGGGAGGCCATGTATAGTATGTAAACACAGCGGTTCAACCTGTGCAATCTCATCAAATATACAGAATTAGGGTCTCATACGGACTCATATCAAGTGCCTTCAAATATGGTGAGTAAAGCAAAGCCGAATTCCGACTCTAGTACATTGAAAAATTTGCGTCCAGGGTCAACGTTACTGTTCACACAGGTGGTTGAATTTTTTTTGTGGACCAAGGAAATAATAGCTCGTTGGCTCCACTACTCGAGGAGACAAATTTCCAATCAAATTATCGCATCCATGGCAAATGCTGATTATGTGCCAGTACAACCGCTAAGTCAGCCAGTCCCTTACCCAAACAGATTTATGATCCTCTCTTATTTAATGCAACCTAGGAGTAAGAGAATCTGCAAGGAAAACTTCAGTATATATCTGCTAACGGACCTCTCGGCTGGCTTGCTAGTTGCTTTATGAAACTCCATCTCATTCAACTGTTTAAGTTAACCTGCACACACGACCATGCACAGCATAGAATATTCCTCATAATACCGTCGCAGAGAATTCTCCCTAGCCTGGGAGAACTATAGGCTCAATCGATCCTAGATGGGCACTTTGTCCAATTAACTGACTTTGGAACTGTGGGAATATATTCTGTTGGGTTGATCACCAGTTTCAAAGTCATTGCGGTCGTTCCCAGCGCAACAGTATGAGCCCAGGTCACACGGAAAGAGTTTTAACGGTGTATACTACCCTGCAAATATCATATGAGGGTGGAAAATCCACCGTATCTGATGTCACCTTCATTTTACAGAGTGTAAATTTGGATGACTAGTTGGCATCCGTAGCCGAAATGTCGGCACAGCGTGCGCCGATCTTGTTCCCATCAAAGCCGTCGGTTAACCAGTCGCACTCGGGTAACCAGTCGCACTTTCTGATGGACAAAAGTGCGACTCAACCACCATCAGTGCGACTCGACGACTCTCACTCACACTAATCTTGTATATACTCCGAACGCGTCATCCGCATCAAACCTCGCTTGCGGCATTTTTGGGTGCCGGTAGCATAGCCGACAGCATTGATCGTGGCAATCCCAACTCCCGAATGTACTGTTTCTTTCAAACTGAGATTCTTGAATCTCTTCCGGCTGAAAAAACCCAGCATCTCCGCAGCTTTCTGCATCTCTCTCAACGTTCATGTACTCATCCTCTTCCAGCCCGTGCAACGTTATATTCCGCTCGCTACACACAATGCACACAATGAAGGGAGGAATTTCTGTGTCCGAGCACAAATGGAGGAGGATTTGTTTGAGACCTTGAAGTGCGTGTTATTTTTCTAATTTATTCCCGATCCTTCTCTACCTGTTCTTCCCGCTCGCTACCATCCGCGCCTCCATTATTCGCCTCCTCGGCGCGCATCTCATTACAGCTGCTGCAGCTTTACTGCTTCTGACCCAAGACGACCCGGCCTTTGTCTAGTGGAAACAGCACATAATGTGCGCGTGTTCGACGACCCATGCGCATGTGAAGAGTGATAACGATGCAAACCCCCACGGAAATACCTTGAGGTTTATATCGCTGTCTTACCCTCGTGAACTCCATACAATTATCTCGCTTTTTTCCTGCAGCACATCTTATGCTCTGTTAGAGGCCCGAGGTCCCCATTGCCAACCCCTGTGCGTGTGACGTGAATTTTGCACTGATTGGCGCCACTAACTCTGCTCCTTCGTCGTTTGTGCGTTCCACCCCTGTATTCAGTCGTCGTTGCATCGATTTCGTTGGAACAAGCATCGGAGGTGGTGTCTCAATGCTCTCCCATGTGCAGTGACGTTCGCCTGCACCTCGGGGCTGTTTTCAGGTGTTTTCTGGATGCTAATGACGGCCATTGCGTCCCATTCGGGTGTCGTGCCTCTCGCTTCTACGTCTCCTACGCATGCTGATATGCATTAAAGCGCGATCGAGGCCGCAGCGAGCATTTATCACTTTCGGACGGCCATATATCTCGAATATACGTGCTCCGTTATTCCCGCACATGATCAAGTAATTTGTGTTTTCAGCCTGATTTGCCCACTCGTCTGGAGAAAGATCTGCCACTCACTGCATACAACTGGAGCACATTCTATCTTAGCGCGAAGATGATCCACATGGGTAAACTGACTATCTGGTTGCCACGGTCATAGCATGAGCAGATTACAGTGGTCAGAGTTAGCGAGTTGCTGAGAGTAGTATTAACCAAGTAGATACATGCACGTATACAAGTGCGCTTCTTGATAGTCAATCAAATTGTGGACCATTCTCTAACCTCCTGGGCTCCATAAATGTGCAGTACCTAAATTCTGTAATACGAATCGCGAAGCGAGAAAACCGGAAACGATTCCTTGGAGCATCTTGAGCAATACATGGATAGGAGATTCAATGTTCTACTCACAATCTGGACCGAAAACCTCGGCGGTGAAGTGCCTATACCCAGGCCCCAAGCCCCCCAACAACTCCTCGAGATTGAATGCAGTAGAAATGCAGGTGGATGCGAAAGCCGGCTTGAGCTCCCTTTCAAGTACCAGCCTTCTGCGAGCGAAGCCACCCAACGGAACAGCCAAAACGGAAGGAGAATTTACCGCACGGCGGAAGGCAAGTCCCCATTGCAGTACACACGAGGTAGCGTGGTTCATCTTGGAGCACCGATGATCCTCGGGAAACGATGGGATGGTGGCGGCAAAATGAGACCAGGCCCTCTCCTGGGACCAGAGACCGGACAGAATCCGAATGCGGTGGACGGGCTTCAACCACGGCTGAGCCTGGAAAGGTGAGTGTACACCCTGCGCAGTGGCTTCTTCAGCACAGGACCCCATATTCTCCAAATAGGAAGCGTATCCAAAGGCCAACAGATGTTGAAGCTTGTACGCTTCCCCGATATCCAAGACCTCCGCTATGCGTCCCAAGTTGGACTCGTGAAGGCACACCGCAACCCACCCCCATTCCACAGCAGACCGAATCTTGTATTCGAATGAGAGCTCTTGGTCAATGTGAATTGTCCCGCACAGTTTGCTTAGTTCCAACAATGATATGGACGTTTTCGACTCCAGCGCAGGTTGGGGACCCAACACATACACTATAGCGTCCAGAGCCGCCAAGAGGAGAGGCGTGATGTTGTACTTATGGGAGAAGTGGGCGCAGTGAATTAGTGTGGGGACCTGCTCGAGTTGCGTTCGTGTCATCTGAAATTCGAGTGGCCTGTCCGTTTCAGCGGAGCCGGAACGGAAGGCTAAGAAGCTGCTCACTCGGAATACGCAATGGTTAAAAAACCCCGAAACTGCTCAGCGGAGTCTCCAGCGAGGACGATCGGATCCGATTCGCTGGAACCCTGGCAAGGATCTTCACCGGAAGGTAACAAGAACATATCGTTGAACACGGACGCATCGCCACGGGTAAGGTGGTAGCGATGGATCTCGAGGAGCATGTAAGTTGAGGAGAAGACGTTTCGAGGTCGTGAAATACCTTGAATAAATGGATCTCCACCTGTATATAGCAATCTCCCCGTTCCTTGTAGAATTTCTCGTCGCGAATGAGCGGCCCAGCGGGGGTCTCGGAACTTGGTTCGAGTTGAAGCCGCTGGCGACGAGTTGGACGTGCAGAATCAGACGCGTCACTACTCGAGCGAGGTCGACGGAGGGAGGCCATCGAGAGGCGGCAAGTGAGATGAAGAACAAAGAGATCTGACGTAATTGATGCCGTCAAAAGGGACCCTGTCTCTACACAGCCATGCCATCCCTTTTTCAGAATCATCCTCTCTCCGACACGTTCGTTTCGCGAGAGTGGGCGGGGCAATGCCTGTATGCAAGCCGCGTTAACGTGACGGGTATTCTCAATCGAGCGACGGTGGTGCCAGAGAATGGAGGGGGTATGAGTACCGGTCGTCGGCGGCGCATGTTGCTAGATATGGAGAGGAGAGAGGACGAGGCAGACCCGTGGAATCCATCTCGGTTTACCATTTCTGGCTTCATTGTGACTCTTGTGCAGATTACACTTGTATCTTGTCCTTGATATGAAATATGTAGTGAAATCCAGGCTTAAAATCGATACGCTGAGGTCGTCCGTTATATTTTTCGTAGCGCTCGCAGCCTATTTCAAGCGAGCTCCGAGCTTGACTAGATCAGGGTTGTATAAGACCCGTACTACTCCGACGGGGTATTGGGCCTTGGCCGGGTATCGCTGGACACCGGCGCTGCATGGCGCGCATGACTCCAATGAGAAATAACCCTCACGATAGAATCATCTACTGTTCCGCACCTATCCTAGCAGTCAGGACGCTGTCAGGCTAGTGTTAAAATCTGGATCTTTCACTTGTGTTTCTCGTGTCGAGCTTTCGTCGATCCTCCCACCCGACGGGCGTCGAATGAATCTTCCACCTCAGGTGACAACAGATAACCACAATTCCTTGTCTGAACAAGCACAAGCATATTGGTGATTCCATATCGGTTATGGGTCATGCAATCTAGAGATGTGTGTACTATGTGAGTGCCCGTTGCGCCCACCAAAAATACAAATCCTGTGCAGCCTTGCAGTCCTCGCGGTTAAGTTCCTCTTGCAGTTCATTCACCAGAGCCTCATTAGGAGCCTGGGCAACCGAGCCTCTCTTCACGGCTCCGGCACCCTGGGCCCAGATTTTCTTGAGTGCTAGGCCAAGCTCGTTTTCTGCCACAGCTGAAAACACTGCATTTTAGTCACGTCTAAGCTCCAGATGTGCAACTGCTCACAAGCGCCGGCGCCAGAAAATGGGACTGCGATCTTGCGAACATGAACATCCGAAAAGTATCCTGTCGAAGTGATGATACCACCGAGCCTCCTGCCGATTTCCCCGTCCGCGTTGCGAGATTTGAAAACCTCGATCATCATTGACGCGCCTCGTCGAACCGCTGGACCTGCGGTGTGCAGCATGCTGGCGACGTCAACGTCGTCGATGATCAGGAAACCTCCCGGTCTCACGAGCTCGGCGGCACGTTTAACGGCGTCTTCTCCGTTCGGGACCTATAGTCGGTTGGTCACCGAACATGAATAAAGAGGTTGTGGGGTGCGACTGACGTGAAGCATCACGAATCGTGCATAAACGATGTCGAATGAACTTTTCTCAAAATGCAGTTCTTTCGCCAAATCTGCAAGTTTGAACCTTAAATTTCCGGGAATATTTCTGCGGCAGATTAGATCCCGAACACAAACTTATGAATAGCTTCTCAAAACGGACCGCTCGGGAAGAGGTGAAATGTCGACAGCCCAGACTTCCGCCTCAGGAAACTGGATCGCGGCATGAATGGCCCTGCCACGAGTCTCGCTCAAATCAGGTCCCATGAAATAGGTTCGCTCTCACCATGCGCCACTCCCACATCTGAGTAATAGAAGAAGTTCAATTCCGAATTAGATATTTTGGGACTGACACGGACCCAAGATCCAGAATCTTCTGTGGCTGAACATCGTCAATGGGAGCAAGAGACAGCTTCCCACCGAGATACCGAATGAAGGCCGTGTGCAGCGCATCGAGTCTTCCTCGTCAGTTAGAATGGAATCGAGGGAATTTGAGCTGGTCGGTGTCGTACCGTCTCGTCTCGTCCTCAGACTCCGATGCCGTCTAATACTGATGAGTGGTGATGTGCTGAGTTTTGTGGATGACGCACCGTCAGTGTATATGCTGGAGAGGGGGTTCTTTCCGTGGCGTCTGGAATCTGGGACGACATCGAGACTCGAGAGGAACGGTCGTGCGCTGGGAAATCACAGAGATAAAAAGAAACGGAGCGGCGAGGAGCGGGGTGCGGAGTGGAGACGAGAGTGGGGAATGATAATCAAGTCTGCAACGATCTGACAGCTGATCCGCGACTGGCGGAACCAAGAATGGCGATCTGTGGTAGTTTCTGGTGGAATACTAGACAGTTGCCATCACACTCAAGTTGAACATTCTGTAACTATGCTGATCCGCAACAGGCAGAACCAAGAATGGCGATCTCTGGTGCGATGGACACAAAAGAGGTAGCGCGCGTGGAAAGGTATGTAGCTTGCGCGTGGCTAGTGTGTGGTAAAGCTGGAGCGGGACTGGATTTTACGGGGGTGAGGGATATCTCGTCCCGGAAAACGCCGAGATGTGCTACGGGTGGTGGGCCTGTAGCGCACATGGGCGCTACGCAGGCTGGCGGCGGGAATGGCAGAGGAGAGGGTGTAGCAGCCGGCTGCAGAAGAGGTGGGGGAGATAGCGTTCTCGTCAACGCCGCTGTGATCAAGGTTCGTAGATGAACATCTAGCTCATCAGGCAGTAACGCGGACAACTAGCGCAGGGCGTACGTGCGCCAGCCCCAGACCATCTTCACACGTGGGGGGAAATCAGCGGACGCGACACAAACAGGGTCCTCGACCCCATCCCCCGTAACACTGACAATGTTCCCGCCAAGGACCCGACTAAATCGCCCGGCAGAAGCGTCATCGTTTTTATCCCGGGCCCCGCAATAATGTCCCAGCCGAGGACCCTACCAAATCGTCAAGTGGGAGCGTCATTGTCTTCAGGCCCCGCAACACTCCAAACGAGACTCCCGTTGCCGCATCCAACGGGGGTGTCATCGTGTATGGGCCACGCGACACGATCCCGGCCTAGTGCTCCCATGCATATTGTGCGATGTATTGTCAATTGGAGGAACACCACTGGATGTAATCGATAGCTTGAACCGTTTGCTGATGAATACTGTAATATTAACAAACATAGTCATTCCCTTACACATGTGCCAGTTCAGTTAACTTGAGTTTGAATACGAGGGAAAACGTGTATAAAGGTGCTTTTACAAGGCGACGAGAACTAGGAGCAGCATCAGCTTTCTGAACATAAAGGAAAATCATATGGCTCATGCACCGAGATAGATTGAAAGCATTAGACCAGCTCACCAGGCTCCAACCTGCGCCTCGCCCAGCGCGAAATCGTCAGAATCCCAGTGCTCTGTAGAGCGGGAAACCGCTCCTCCATATGGACCGCGAATTCGTCGAATAACACATCGGTCGCTGGAGAGTCTGGGTAGTCGAGATCGAGAGAGCAGTCCAGGCGGTGCAGCTGGCGCAGCTGGGTATGCCACTCGCGCCGTCCGCGAGCAAATAAGGCAAACACGCCGCCGTCCTGCCACGGCATCTGCTGCTCCCAGATATACATGACGAAGACGAGAGTGATGTGCTCGATGTTGGGCATGACATGTGGGAAGGAGGTGATAGTGGAGTAGAGATCCTCTGGGAGTTGTGGAACTTGTCCGAGGCGCAGAGTCAAAACGATGGAGCGAAGAGCCGGGAGACGCGGAAATTGCAGGCCATCATTGGGTCGGGGATGGTGGCAATCTATGAGCAATATTCAGCACACATATTCACAGACGCGAAACAACACACCTCCATAGTCAATGGCCAAGTGTTGCACCGTTGTAGCCACCGCCGCGATAATTCTGTCCGCCGGCGCTGGTTCATCTGGCATCATTGGAACCTCTAGTGTGTGCACACGTTCCAGATACGTGGCCTTCGAGTCCAGAATCAAGTTTATAGCGGTGTACATCGACTCAGGGATGGCTTTGCCTCGGATGTCAAGGCGTTCGGGGCCCGCGGTCATCGCACCGTCCTCGAGCACGGGGCTGGGCCCGTCGAGGTTCGTCCCAAGAAGTCCAATCCCTTGCAGTAAAACAACACGGGATGAGACCATGACGAGGGAGAGGAAGGAGGGCGGCACATCGTGGAGGTTGAGTAGACACACGCGATTAAGACCAGGAAGCCGCAGAACCGGGAGGAAGTCGCCCAGCAACGGCAAGGGGAATCGGTTGTAGAACGCCGAGAATTCAGACCCGGCAACGACGAGGGCCCGGATGTTACTGACGACAGAGAGAATCGACCTCAAAAGGACCTGCTCCGTGGTGCCCAAGTGACGGTAGAAAGATATTGTCAAGCTGCGAATATACGAAAAGATGTGCGGTGACGCGTGGAGGGCAGCGTGTACTCTCTGGAAAGACTCGGTGCGGTTCCCCTTGTCATATGACTCATTGCAAATGAGTCGAAGAGACTGGAAGATGATACGTTGAGCGGGTGCAACAAGCGCCGTGCATACGAGGGAGCAAGCTTTGAGAGTCTTTGAATCATAGACCAGACTAACGACGGTTTCAACGAGCTCTGGCGGCAGGCAGATCATGAGCTGGTGGTGGTGGTTTGTGCGAGAGGGAGAGTTTGTGATCCCAACAAGCCATCAGCGCCGAACGTGACGGCACTCCCTTGCTTCTGCGCGCGCCCACCCAAGTTGCACTCAAGCGCCCACCCCAGTTCCTTCTCGCTACATTACTGTACAATTTCGTTCAATTCGGCGGTCACGCGTCACGCCCATTTTTTTTATTGCGGCAATACTTTTTTCTCAAATTATGGGATTTCTTTTGGATTTTGATTGTATCAAAAATTCGAACTTGTTGCCGAATTGATCGAAATCGTACAGTAAAGGGCTACTTGTTATCTGCGTCCTATGTGCAATCAATTCCGCACATAGAAACTCGGAACCTTCGGGGATCCTTTTAAGTTTTCGTTGGTGGAATTTAATCTTCTTCCGGTCCCCAAGCCACCGCCAGACTGTCTAGAGAAGGATCTTTCTCATGAGCGACGGTGTGACATCGGCCAGAAAAGCGATGTTGCACAGATGATGTTCTCTCCTCCACGGACAGCTTCATTTTTTTTGCGTTGTTTCCTCCACTTGACCTCCAGTTCAACCAATACCTCTGTCTCTGTTCGTGACTCACTGCTTACTGCAAGATTATCTTTTCGAATTTCCGTCAGCACTGCTCCCCAAATTTCTCAGGATCTCGTTGGCTTTGGCGTTTCAACTTCCTGCGCAGGCGAAGACGGCGAGAGGCTCGAGGGCGATGAGATGGTTGCGTATAGATGCGCGCTGGACGTGTTTCTCCCGAACGTCAAATTCTAATCAGCGTCACCTGCGTCGGACGCCGAAGTCGCTGATCTGAGTGCAGAAACCTCACCACCACACGCCGAAGCCTCGCTCAATGCCCCCGGTGCGGCTGGCGAACCCGAGGCGAAAAACGCTAATTCTACGGCTGGCGGCGAGTGTGAGGAGGGAATGCTGCGGCCGATGGTGACGGTAAAGGGCCGAAACATGTAACCAGAGGTGCCAACGTCAAAGTTGACGAGGTGGTGGATGCGGATTTGGATGTGTCCAATAGCGCGGACGTAGGCGCGCCGGAAGACGCCGTGGCAGTAGAGATCACCATCGATAAAAGTAGGGCTGTCCACCGTGCCTGTGACGGGCACGGTTGTCGATTCGACGAGTGAGTGACGGGCACGGACGGTTGAAAAGTCTCTTGACGGGAGGGAAGTAAACCACGAGGAGTGCCACCCTTGCCCGTGACGGGTACGGCCGTGGGGAAGACGGCCGTTGAAACAGTTTTCAGCCCTCCAACGGGACGGCACATTCTACGGCACGGCAGGAAACGTTACCACGGGTTTCCGCAGGCGCTAAAATGAGTTGAACTTGTATTTCAAGGCATGAATAATTGCCCTAGAGTCGGTAAAGACTCTGCTTGACAAATATTTGAAACAAAAACTTGTAAATAACCTGTCAGAGTTCTAACACTGAAGGCATAGTGAGAAATTCGGAAATTCGAGTAACTGAGGCCCGTGGCCCTGGTAGAAAAGCACAAAGGCATCAATCAAGATGGCCGCTCTTGAATATACACCGGAACGAAAGCATAAACATATACTGTGAAGACAATAAATGGTTAGAATCCGACAGATAATGCGTGAAAAACGGGTCGGGGCGCTAATAGTGACCGAGGCTCATATTGACGAAAGACGGAAGGCTGACATTGACACCCTATTCGGTCGAGTGATCAGGCTTGAATTCATGAAACACCCGCATACCGCCAAAGCAAACGTCCTTCAGAGGCTTTCATGACTCCCGCGCGACATAGTTGAAGGCCGATAAATTCCGTAGGGGTTGAAAATACAAAGAAACTTAGGTCACAAAGAGTAAGAATGTCGGGCATTCTCTTCCCGTTGGCGGGGACAAGCAAAAAAAGGGACCGGTCATGACTCTTGAATCACCTCCTCGTCAGGCGCACAGGGACATTCCCAACCCCAAGAATGAGCTGTCCAGAGGATTTCATGACTCGCGCGCGCCATTGAGTCTTTGTTTCACCGGGATTGAGAACAACTTGAAGCCGCCAATCACGTAGGAGATTACTCAGGAAGGCCACTCCTTCCGTGACCGCAAATTTACGGCCAATGCCTACATGAAAACCTTGAATTCAGCGGACGTTTTTGAAGGATAAGGGAACCTAATGACCCACATGTACGGGGACCGAGAGAAAATGTTGTCATATCATTCTCTGCTACGCCATACCACCGCGAGGGGCGAAACTCCTCGGGTTCAGGGAAGTATTTCGGATTGTAATCTGGGTGTTTCGGTTGTAATAAATCGCAGTCTAAGAGCGAGTTGGGACCCACGGAGACCAACGAGATCCACGTTGAATTTGGTGCCAGGTTCGAGGATGATCTGTCCACCATGGCCATCTTCTTCGTCTGTTTTGAGAACGACTGTCTCAGCTATGTCGCGATGAATCGCTGAACCAGCGGCTTGAAGTTCTCTTTAGCACCTCTTCAAACAACGCAATACGGGCGCGTACGGAACAGACGGGAGGCTTCCAGGAAGCACGATTGAATTTTTATGAGCCGGGGACGTCTTTGAAATGCCACTTTTCTTTTTTGAGCCGATACCCAGTTGAATTTCCGGACTGACACTTGCCAATTTTCCATCGTGAGAAACGACATCCCGGATCTCGTTGTACACCTCTTCTTGAATTTCCTCATACAATGCCAGAAATCCGATGGTGGCATCCAGAGTTCGGGCCGTAGTTTCTGTTGTTAAGTTGAGTTACACGAAGCTGACAGAGGATGGGACAAGCCTACCATGCCCCGATAGTACCATGAGATACGTGTTTCCTGCCTAAGAGTCCAGAATTAGTGGCGCCGGCTACCAAGAACGTCACCAACAAGTTCGTTGTCCGTCATCGACAACGTCCCCTGGCCGTGATTTGCGCGGAGCATGAGCCGGAAGACGTCTCTGTGTTCAGAACCATTCTGCCCTTTTTCCTCCAACTCTTGCCGTCGCGTGGCAATGAGGGCCTTCATATGGGCATCCAAAGAGGTAAACGCCGTCTCGATCTCGTGCAATCTGCGGATTGGGAGCCTGTACATCCATCGCGGTATCACCAAACGCGCGAGGGATGTTGCCGACACAATGCTCAAGGCTTCA
The DNA here is from genome assembly GCA_014925785.1 of Mycena galopus ATCC 62051. Classification (NCBI taxonomy): domain Eukaryota; kingdom Fungi; phylum Basidiomycota; class Agaricomycetes; order Agaricales; family Mycenaceae; genus Mycena; species Mycena galopus. The sequence continues at coordinate 55,480 of WIQG01000391.1, read as the reverse complement.
CCGAATGACATACCAGATTCGGGCGCTTCCGTGGTCCAGGACATTCGCTCTCCAAAGCCACAGCGGCCGATGATAATCAACGCAAACTGAGTGCCAATTTCAAATCAGGAGTTTAGGGAGAGATAAATGGACTTACCCTGGAGGTAATCCTGTTAACCGCCGAAACCATGATGTCGTTTTGGTCAGTCCATCTCTCGGCCTTCATCATTTCCTGGTACAAAATGGCCGCCTCATCCCACACGAGCGCATAGCTGTCCGTAGGAATGAATAGTCGGTGTTAAAGTGAGCTAAGCGCATTTACGTCTCAGGATTGAACGCGGGGTTCATGATACGCCTGTGACGGCTCCATTCAGACCCGCTCTCTGTAAAAAGATTTTTGCCATAAAATCTGCGCGGGATATCGACTGTTTTGAGAGCCTCCGATTTAAATAATGAATTAACCCACCCTAATACCGCTCCCGTCTCGATGTCCTTGGTGACTTGCCCCTTGAGCGCGACGAATTCCTTCGCCACGTCGAGGGAAATGGTATAGATGGCAGGCGCGCCGTGAAGGAAACTAACCGCAGAGATAGTCTGCAATCCATACTTTGAGTACACTTCCCTGCAGTCAGTCCCGGCCAAAAGAGATGCTTATGCAATGCCAACCTCGATTCCGCCAAGCCCACGGCCAGCTCAAGCCCGGGTTCCAAAAGCATGTCGGGATGAGGAAACCAAATGGCGATGTGGGAGTGAACAGGGAGCGGAGCCCCGGAAGATTGGACACTTTCTTGCGCGGGAAAGTTAGCAACCTGTGTAGCACCGAGACTGTCAAGTGCTAGTCACCTGCACATTCTTCTTGAATTCGAGGATGCGCCTGACAACGTAGATAGCAACGAGACCGGCGAGATAAGGCCACCAGGACATGAGTGAGAGATGCGAAGGGCCGCTTGAAGTGCGTGGCAAAATGCACTGCAGGGCTAAAATTAGGGCACGTCACGAGCTATGACCTGCGGGTACCTGCGCTTCACGTTGAGCTCGGACAAGACCTGCCTTCGCTTCGCTCCGGCAGAAGGCAACGAGGAAAAAGCTAACTCAAGCGGCAAAAAGGAACGCGAAGCAAATCGAACACGACCGACTGTCTCCGTTCAAGATGGGATAGAATTTGGCGGTTGGATGATTCAGGGAACTGACGGCCGGGTGGTGGGATCGATGCCTGCGAGTGAATTGAATACGGAGAGAGGAGACGAAAGACCCAGGAAATTAATAATATTATTGGCTTAGCAATTTAGTCTTCAGTGCCGGAGAGCCCGTGCGGGCGAGCGAAATGAAAGGTCCGAGACAAGTTTACCCCAGTGAGCGTGTGCGCTGTCTGTCTTGACAAGCAGAAAGATGAAGTTGTGGTGGTTTAGTCATTTACTTATTGATACGGAAGGCGATCCGCGCGCTGAATCGGCAAAAGGAAGGCGATGTCGACGGAATTTCCCGACTGTTTGAGTAAGCGTGGGACAGGAATCCAGGACAGCTGATGATTTGGCGCATCCGGGGGTCCGCTTTCCGTAGTCCTGCTATTCGTTTTTACTTTTTCCGGTTATTTTCGCTCTTTCGTCCGGGCGACTGACTGGTGAGAACAAAAAAGATGGAGATGGACTGGTTCTTTTCACTTGACCCACGCTGGTGCGTCAAGTATGAGCCCAAGGGAAAGTCACCAATCCAATTCGAAGCCGATAATTTTGACTGTGTGAAACTGCCACGCTGCGTCGAAGCTAGATCGACAGTAGCAGGCGTCCAAGGTGAGTCGGTGATGAAGCTGGGCATATGCATGGTTTAATGAAGAATAAGTAACGGACCACAGTAATGTGCGGGCGAGCGAGAGGGCGAGGTACGAAGGCGCCGACGTGCGAGCTGTCTGCGATGTTATCGATTTGCCGGCGGCCGTGCGCATGAGAGATAGAATGGCGTTCCTGGCAGGAACGGAAAGTGTTAGTAGGGTCGTGAGTCGGAATCACTCACAGTGCGTCTTGCACGTACGACGAAAATAGTCGATTTCGGATTCGCCATTTGCGTCGGGAGTTGCGCGGCCGCGCTGAGCACGGCAACGCACACCCGACTCCGGGAACGGCCGTAGCTTAAATTTCAGCCTAACCCGTGTCGGAATGACAGGTCGGGGCTTGGCAATACGAGAGCTCTTGCGGAAATAGTGCTTGAGCCTGGGCGCCGAGGATTCAGAATGAGAATCACGGCAGCGTTAGGACGCCGGGCGGAATGTCAAAGCGCCGAAGGGCAGCGTGCGAGCTGTCTGTCTGCCCTGTCTTGTCCGTTAACGACGCGGTGGGTACACAGAACAGTCAGAGTCGAGTCGAGGTCATCCAGCGTGCGGCATAAAAAGTAGGGCAGGGGATGATGATCGACTTGGAAGCTGCAAAGTTAAGTTGTTGAACTGTTGAACTGCTTTGAGTGTTAATTCTTGGCAGAACGTGCGTGTGGAGATCACTCACTCTTGCGACAACCAGATTGAAATTTCGAAGCGGGGCCAGAGCGCCTGTGAGTGTGAGTCGAGTTGGTAACGGGTACTGTCGGCATTGGGGCAGTCCGCGTCGGTATAGGTGGAGGGAGATCGGTAATGAAAGAACGGGGCCGTGTCTGCGACTTGCAATTCAAGATCAATGAACGTGGACCTAATTAAGCAGGGGTGCACTTCAAGTCAAGCGGCTGGAGTGGCCTCGGCCCACGTCGGTGTAGCAATTGGCAGTGAAGCAAGGGACAGTGCGGAAGCCTAGAACCTGCGAAAGCCATTCTCAGGGAGTCTGAAATTATCAAGACGTGGCAGCGGCGGTGAGAACGGACACACCAGAACAAGAATCAAAAGCACGGAACGAAAGCGTAGATGAACGGATGGAATTAGAGCAAGCAGGGGTGCCATTCGCGCTTTGAGTGGGCCAGGTGAGTGGGACAGTTAGAGAGATGTTGGCTCTTGAAGCAAGCAGCATTTAGGAGACGCTAAGTGTAATTAATCCGAAACACCCGCGGAAGAGCGTGGCAGGGACATTGCGACAGTGGACACACAAGGATCAGGACATCATCACGGAATCCGAGTCATCGAGGAGCAGATCGACGTTGTCGGCGGCCTTTTGAGCGATAGGATAGGGATGACGTCGCAAAATAGATTTCTCGCGTACGAAACAGTTGCGAACAGTCACTGCGCGGGTTCCTAGATGTCCAAAACGAATGCGATGGATCAAATGTTTAAGGATTGGAAAATAACCAGAAAGAGGCAGGGTTGCGCGGGGTTGCAGATACGAGTAGCACAGGAAAGCTAAGAACGGATGGATGCCAAACGCAAACGGCAAGCGGCGGCGCGCATCAACATTCCACGTGCCAATCGCGCGACATCAAAACGCGTGCTGTGACGTCTGACCCTAACCCCACAAAGTGGCCTTGCACCGTCCCCCATCACCTCATTTCGGGCGCCCTCCCTTCGTCAGTCGTTACAGGCATACGAATACCGAGCCTACTTGGTACCTACTCTACACGCGGCTCTGCGGTGTACGTCTCCCGAAGCCATACTTGCGGTTCTCGCCAAGTTAACCCTCGCCCCGTGCATTCTTGCTTTCTTCTCGTATCTATTGCCCTTTTTTCCCTCATTGCGTGCCACGTCGGCGTTTTACTGGGCACCTGTCTGGGCAGTACAGCGGACTCGGTGTGTGCGGCGTTTCCGAATATCGTCATCGACTGATAACCATTCACTCTTTTTCCGTTTCCGAATAGCTGTCATTTTCGATTCTTCTCCAATCTCCCTAGGACCGCTGGAGGACTAACCTGGAACGGAACGCTTGGGCAGGAAGGCACGCAGTATGTCCTCAAATTTCAAGTCGAGTACGGAATCACGGCTAATGATACCTCCTTTTTCCGAATAGCGTGTTTCCGCTCTTTATCCCATCACTGGACGCCCGAAAAATAAGGGGGCGAGTAACGCAGGCTAGCAACGTATGTCCAAAGCCCCACTACTGGCGCCGGATAAAACTGACGATTCGCTCCTATTGCCTCTTTTTTTGTGCGTTTCCTTTTATGGCACCCTTGACATTCAAATTCTCGAAAATCTACCATCGTCGAAATGCGAATAAACTCTCCAGACCAACATTTATAGACTGGAAGAAAACCATGTCTTTCCTCGGCGGCATCTTCGCGCGCAACAACCCCAGCGCCAAATCTAAAAGCGCCTCTGACCTCCACGCCAACTCGCATAACTCCTCCAACACAAATTCGCCCACGATTCCAATGCCAACTCACAATACTCCAACGGCACCGGCGACCCCTTCGCCGCTGCGTCTTCCGCGTCGTCCCCGACCGCTGACTACATCTCTTTTGCGTTCTCCTCCGCGGGGCCGTCGAGTCCGAATGGCAGGGGGTTGGCGTACGCGGGAGATTCACCGCTTAATAACCCAAATAATGGCAACGGAGGTGGGGCAGGGAGGGCAAGAAGGAGAAAGGCGGACTCGGTTTCTTCGGGCGGAAGCGTAGCAAGAATGAGATGCGGGCGGTGCTCACACCGCCGGACCGCGGGGACGACGGAGCGAGCGATGCAGGGCACTTTGAAGAGAGGGAAGGCCGCCCCTCGTATGCGTATATGTCGCGGATGAGCACCTCGTCCGAGCTCCCGCCGGCCACCTCCCCCTCGGACTCGGACGGGCTGCGACCGCCATGGAATTTGGGCGGCGGTGGCGCAAGTACCCGCAGCCTCCCTCCACCACAGCTGCATCCGCTGGGCTCACCAACCTCATCTCTCGCTCCGTCAAATTACGCCTACGCCCCGGGGCATTACACGAACAGCAGCAGCGGCAGCGCGTCGCAATACGCACCGAAGTCACCCCACTCCCTCCACGGCGCCGCAGGCAACTACGCACACAATCCCGGGTCTCACTCACATCTCGCCGGCTCGCCCCTCGCACCGTCCATCTCGCCGACCAAATCCGCCAAATCGGGCGTCACCACGCGGAGCACGGGCGCCAAGAGCGTGGGCGCCAAGTCGGGGAGACGATTCGCGTTCTGGAATCGGGGGCCGAAGAGCACGGCATCGACGCCGACACCACCGAGTCCGGCGTCTACGCAAGGGCGAGGAGCGGGAGGGGCGGGTGGGGAGAGCGAATTCAATCTCAAAGCGTTCCGGCACGTCTCGCCCGCGCCGCCGTCGCCGTCGCCCAACTCGCAATCCGCGGCAAAGGCGTCCCCTTGACGAGCAGCAACCTATCTGCGCTCGAGGCCTCCGACCGATATCCGACAGCGGAGGATCTCGCAGCGCCGAGGCGCCCGAGACCACGGGGCGGGAGCGACGCCTCTGCGAGCTCGAGCAGGATCAGCGTCGCTGCGTTCCGGGAGGTGCATGCGCGGCGCAGCGCGGCGGGGAGTCCCGCGTTTGATGGGCCCGGTGGTGGGAGTACGGCGAATTTGGGTGCGGGCATGGGCGGGGGGAGCAGCAGGGACTTGCCGCGAGAGAACCTGAATCGGTCGCGGGAGAATCTGGGGATGACTGTCGGGAATCGGTCGCGCGAGAATTTGGGAGGAGGGGGGATGTATAATCTGGCGAACGCGAGTCGGAGTCAGGGGAATCAGGCTCAGCAGGGGAGGGACAGGCCGCAGCGGGAGACGCCACCGCAGCAGCAGCAGAGGCAGCAGTCGGGCCCGCAGCAGCAGCAGCAGCAGCAGCAGCGCACGCCGCCGCAGCAGTACCCCCAGCAAGGGCAGCAGACCCCGCAGAAAGCGCCCCCACCCCCCGCGAAGACGACGCCGGGGAAGCACTATCAGCAGCGCGCGCAGACGCAGTCGAATGTCTCGCAGACGCAGCGGAGGGAGCAGACGCAAAGGGCGAATACGCAGCCGCAGCCCCCGCCGCAACAGAATACGCCCAACAAGAAAACGGGCCAGGGTCACACGCGGGAGGCCCAGCAGTGGCAGTCCGACACGTCCGCGTCCGAGGACGAGAACGAAGACGGGTCCGCGCCGTCCTCCGCCGAGCCGACCGATTCGAATTCGAAGAAGCCACCACCACTGGGACGGGCGGCCAAGTCCGACGCGGGGCACGGGCACCGGGAGGCACCACGCGCTGCGTCGAGCTTGGGCGTGTACGGGATGGGCGCACCACCGAGCGCGAGTGTGAGTACGGGGAATGTGGCCACGACGAATGTTGCGAGACGTGAGTTTTCATTTTCATTTTCCGTCGAGGGAGCTGAGAGGGTTCTTTTCTTCCTGCAGCTGCGGTGGCTACGTGTGAGTGGATATTCTATATTTTCTCGATTTTTTTGGCCATTTTCGCTTTGATTTCTTGCTTGGGCATCCGTCTCCCGCCGGACGTGCGAGGGAGGATGATACTCGTCTCGTATGCATTGCATTGCATCGATTTCTGTTTTCTCTCTCCCTTCATTCCCGGGCTAGCGTCGGGACGATCAAGTCAATTTGCCGATTTCCGACAGGTGCTTGACGCTTGGCGCTGAGATGTGCACGACGGTCCTGGCGTCGCCATGCTCTTGCATTGACCGCCGTGCCATTCTTTCACGGCGCGACGATTGTGGTCACACTATGCAGACGAGACACAGTGTCCCTATGACGTCATCTTTTTCCTCCGCACCACCTCTCCACTCTCTATTCCACTTTTTCCTTTCCATGGCGTTTCGTTTCGGCGCGCGAGGGCATGATTCTCGTCTGCTGCCGGCATGCCTCTCCGTGCCTTTACTCTGGTTTATTCTGGTGCGAGCGTACGGACAAGAGGAGCAGCAAACGACATGCTCCTCGTCTCTACACCCCACATTCTCCCTTTTCCTTCGAGCGTGCGGGGAGAACTGGGACACGACCTCGTCGTCTTCCCTCTGTCTTGAATGCTTGCCACTCCTGCTCGATTTCTCTTTGGAAAGGACTATCATCGCTGATGTCCTGCATCACCTTCCTCTTTATTATTATTTTGTTTTTTTTGTTCTCCTTCGGGGCCGCGAGGGATTTGGCACGGGACTATCTCGGTCCGACCTTACGAACCTTAATTGCGCCACTCATTTATGGTGCTTTTTTCGTGCTTTATGTGCGAGGCCAAGATCTTTGTCATCGTTTCCTGGGACAGGCATGAACCAATCTGGGATCATGGCGCTGATCGCTTCGCTTCGCCTCGCACGAGCCTCGCACTCGCTCTTCCCGGCTTCCTTCCATCGTCACTTCCCACTGTCCATCATCACGACTGACATGTTTTTCCTTGCAGCGAAACGCCTCTCCCAGCCCGTCCTCCCTGCACTACAAATTCCCAGCTCTGCACCTATACGACCGCAAGCGCCGCCTCAGCAACGCAGACCACCCCCGCCTGCAGCACATCCTCCGAGTCGTCGTCCGATCCGAAGAGGAGGATTCGGATGACGATGCACCGCTCGCGACGCTCGTAGCACCACGGCGTCCAGGCAGTGCGCTCTCGAGTTTCAGCGGCAGCAACCGAATCTCGTCGGCAGCCACACTAACCTCGCCGCAAGCACCAATCTTCCGCCGTCGCCCCTCCCTCCCCACCACCCGGGGCACAAGCACAGCGGCTCCCAGAGCGGGAGCAGCATCGCGAGCTCGAGCCGCCCGGGGCCGAATAAGCCCAAACCGCTCATCGACATCACGGAGCTCACCGCTTCGCGGCCGACGCAGGTATCGCAGAAAGACGGCGGGAAAGACGACGGATTTACGGGTGGAGGGATGCTCGCTTCTGCTTTGGGCGGGAAGGCGAGCACGAACAAGCTGGAGACGGAGGCGTCGAATCCGGTGCTGACGTCGCGCTCGCCGCCTGTGCGGAGCGAGACGGGACTCGTGCACTTTCCGTCGCCGCCAAGCTCGCCCGCGAAGGAGGTGCCGCCGCGCGTGCTCGGGAGCGCGGGTGCCTTTGGGCCCCCCGCGTCACGGAGCAGCCCGATGCGGAGGGAGACGGCGGGGAGTGCGGCTAGTCTACCTGCGCCTGCACCTCCACCCGCAAGAAGCACGAGCCCGGCGAGCGGGAGCAGTTCTGCGGTACAGAAGCGGGATATTCTGAGCGAGCGACTCAGAGCTGCCGCCGCTGCCAGCGCAAGCACGGAGCGGGTCGGAGTCGTCGAGAAGCTGCCGCAGGAAGAGAGAAGACGCCGCCACCACCAGCTGCCTTTGCGACTGCCACCGCGCGCAAGGCATTCCACCGCCGGTCGTCAAGCGACATCATCTCGCCGCCCAAGCGGACGTGGGCGGACGACGGTGATAATTACCGGGATAGTGTGCTGGGTCGCGACTTGGCGGATATGCTGGGCGGAGGAATCGCGCTGGTGACGCGCGACGGAACTGCCACACCGGAGCGGAGCAAGTCGTTGGAGAAGAAGAAAGAGGAGGAGGAGCACCACGACAAGGATAGCATTGCGCCGATTGTCATCAAGCAGCGCTCGCCGCCGCCGTCATTCAGCGTCACCTCGCGCCCCGCGCACTTGCAGAACCGGAGCATCGGCACTCTACTCGACCTCGGCTCGACGCCGCCGCGACAGCGGAGCAGCACACTCGTTCCAGTGTCGTCGTCGTCGACCTTTGGCGGGTCTACAGCCTCGGGCACTACCACGGCTTCCACAACCACCTCCTCATCGTCCAGGTCGCCCCCGATTGTGGCCTCGCCGCCGAGCCCGTCTCTCACGCGCGGGACGAGCACAAGCGCCTCCAAGAGTTCCAAGAGTACTGCACCTCCGCCGGGCCAGCCCAGGCAACGCAGCAGTACCATGATGTCATTGGGACAGCAAACGCAGACCACGCCTCCACCCGTACCCGCTGCTGCACCACCGACGTCAATACTCGCCAGTGTCATCCCGCCTGTCCGACCATTCGCCGCGCCGCGCATGCAGCGCAATAGCCCCGCGAGCTCGACCGGCGACTCGAGCAGCGGGCCCGCGCCGCTGACGCCGCGCGACGGAAGCGACTTCGGGAGCTCGCGGGCTGATGACAAAGGGCGAGAGAAGGAGGAGAAGTGGAGCGGGGGTGTGAGCGGGCTTGTACCAAGGCGAGCCGCAGCACATCAGCGGAGGAGCGTGAGCTTTGACTTTGAAGAGGATGTGCCTGGGGATGGGAAGGGGAAAGCCAAGGCGAGAGCGAAGCCACGAGAAACGCCGTTGCAGGAGGAGGAGCGGAGGCGGGAGAGAAGGAGAAGTGAGGCGCGCGCAGCGATTGAGGTACGTATTCTCGTCGATTTGCCGGGCGCGGAGCTAACAGACACGTACGCAGCTCGGGAACGTCATCAATGGCCCGGGCCCCGTCGACGACGATGAGGACGAAGACAACGAGGAAGACGTCGCCATTAAGCAGGGGCGCATGGGTCCGATGATGAATCCCATGGGGATGGGGATGGGGATGGGAATGGGCATGCCGATGAATAACATGCAGATGGGCATGCAGATGCCCATGGGCTACGGCACCCCGCCCAATGCCATGTCGCCTGGATGGCCGGGATGGGGGCAGCAGCAGCAGGCTGGGACGCCAAACATGCTCAGCCCCGCACAATTCATGGTCCCGCCGCCCGCGGACCCCGCCTTCTACGCGGCGCACCAGCAGGCGATGATGATCGCGAAGCAGGCGTACCAGATGGCGGTCGCGCAGCAAGCGATGGCGGTTGCGGGCGAGGAGTGGGAGCGTGGATCGACCGTAGGCGGCCTCGCAGGGCGCGGGAGCGTGTATGGCGGCGGCGGAGGGAGTGTGTACGGCGGCGGTGGAGGGAGTGTATACGGCGGAGGGTCGGTGATGGGCGGGATGCAGGGCATGAGCATGGGCGGGTGGTCTCCCGGCGGCGGGCAGTTGTTCCCGCCCGCTCCGAGATCGATGTACGGTGGAGGCGGCGCGAGGAGCGAGTATGGCGGTGGAGGAGGCGGAGGGGGGAACTGGAGCTCCTCGCGGAGCGTCTACGGGGAGACGTTCGGGCCCTCGACGGAGCGATACACCCGGTCGTCGAGCAGCGGGAATCTCGCGGCGCAGGGCAAGGGCTCGCGCGAGTCGGGGTACTTTCCGCCTGTTTCTTCGTCACCGGGGCGCCAGGGACCTTCGACGCAGCGGCAGAGGACTGCCAGCCAGCCCGCGACACCGCCGCGGAACCCTGGTGCTGCGCGACGGCCTCCACCGCCTTCGAGTTGGAAGCCCGGCGCGTAATTGCGCGATGATACCTACCAGCCTTAGGTTAGTCCGACGACACGAACTCATACTCAAAAGCTATCCTACCTACACCATATTTTCTCTTTCTTTCGACTCGAACGCTATAATCATTGTACTACTTATTCATCGCACATCTACACTCCCATACATACATTGACTCGATGACATTCCTTGTTATTACTTGATAACCGCACTCTCACTTCTCACTTTCACTCCTTCTACTCTTACCTGGAACACTTGGGGTCATCGCTAGCCTGAGTACCGTATTTAATATTTTTCCTGCCGGCTCTGCAGTGTGTGTTTCTCGCTCGTCCGAGATCAGGATTGTACTTACTCCCCCTTCCGTTTTGGCAATTTTGATGGGCGGCACTATTCCGGCCGACCAGACCGGAGAGGCCTGCTCAGAATCTAACCCTCCCACCAAGCAAAACGGACGACTCAGCGTCGAGATCCTCGAGCATGGATTTTACTACAGCTCCATTACCAAGGACGGGCACATCTGCCTTGAGTCTCTCCATATCTGGGACGTGCGTTGCCGACGACTGGAACCGATATTCCCTACGTTCTCTGGCACCATCGCTCTATTGAGAATACTTACGCCGTCGCGTTAACACGCATTGAATATACAGATATTGCTTCGCCATGGACCCACGAACGCAAGCTCCTGCGCGCGTGCTGCTCCTGCGCGCGTGCTGCTCCCGCGGGCGGGGCGGAGCCTCTTGGCGGTGGATTTCCAGCTACACCGGTGGGAGATCAAGGTCGAGGTTGTCCCTTCAGATAGCTAACGGCCGCGCCGCTGTGCCCGTCCGTCAAACCTCAATCCCCCACCTTCCCTTCCGCGATCTGACATTACCCGCGGCTCCGCCATGGATTGAGCTGCGGACTGGGGAGTCAGAGGCAGTATCCAGTATTCTGTGTTTTGTGTTCGGTATTCGGTACGCTTTTCCTCCCGTATGCAGTAATGATATGTGTCTGACGTTTATGCGGCGTGCGCTTCCCTCTCCATTCCCTCCATCCTCCACCCGTCAAGCCGTCGCCGCCCGGATTCAGCACTGTAGCCGCGGCCCCACTTTCCGCGCGTGTCCATCTCCTCTGTCGTCGCACGTCCTTTGCACGATTCTCTCTCTCCTGCCATCTTGCCCGCTCTCAGCTCTTCGCATTCCGTCCGGTATACTCGCATTGTCCCGTCGCTCGTTGCGTTCTCTTCGGCTACATGATGATTATGCTCTTCGACGGCGGCACGCAATCCAATTCACCCCATCCCCGTATCTATGGTGCCTAGTGCTATTTTGATTTGCGCTTCCAAAAATGCTGGAATCCCTCCTGGGCTTGCTCCGAGCTGGATTGGTGTCGCGCCCAGGCTCTGGCGGTGCATATGAAACTTTCAATATGGGAGAGCGATGTGTTTCAGAGGTACAAGGTGCAATTTTTTTTGACTATTTCTTCCTTCTTCGGAAGTTCTTCCCTTCTTGCAATCCCCATGTAACCTTCCTTACCCAGCGGACTCTGATATGCTTGTCTACTCGTGCGAGGGCACCGACTCGTACCTATCTGCATAATCCCAGAATGCGGCGCCGGGATTATACAGATAGGGTCGCGGCAACACCGTCGAGCGGAGCCCGCAGCTCGTGGCCCCGTCGTCGACGATCTCGAAGACGAGGGGACATAATATGTATCCATCAAGGACGACATTGCCCGCGCGCAGCCACACAACACAAACACCGTGCATACGCTGCCCACTGACGGGGCGTCTCCGCGCTCGAGTCCACGCCCCCTTTACACACACTCGGACATGGCCACGGATTCGGCGCACGTCCGGCAACACACCCTACCTCCCTCCACCCCTGCTTCCCATTCGCCCCATTCACGTCCGTCTCAAACCGCCACAACGTCCCAAACGCCTTACTCTCCCTCACCTACGCTCTCCACACCCTCGCCCCCTTGGGCCTCGCACCCTCCTCGCGCGCTACCTCGCCCCTCGCCCTCATCACGCCCTCGTCTTACTGGCTCGCACAGTGCGCCAACGGCTACGCGCACGACAGCGCGCTGAAGCGCTCCGTGCTGCTCGTGGGCACGCCGCTCGATTTGGCGCTGGATGTACGGGGCGGGGTTAGGAGGTGAAGGCGGGTGAGGAGCGGATATTGGCCGAATGCGGAAGTGAAGGCGTACGTTTGTCTTAACCATTTTCCGACCAGGCTGGGGGGCTGCCCCAAAACTTATAAAATAAAATAAAAAATGGGCACACATATAGATCTTGGTGAGAAAATCATATGAACTTGTGCTCCCAAACCGTTCTCTACGTGCAACCATTTTTTATTTCTTTTTAGGGTGGCCCCCCCAGCGTGGTTGAAAAATAGCTAGGTGGTTGGAGCACTACCGGTGATTCTTGAAGCCTCCTTCGTCCCTCAAATGCTGGTCCAACGGTGGCATCCGCTTGAATAGATTGTGCCCGTGACTTTTCGCTTCCCCGGTGGCTTTAAATGCTGGCGGTTTGTCCGGCCTTTTTGCGGTGTGTGTCTCACGAAATGCGGTACAAAAAATAACTCTTCAGCAAGTATTCATACACCGAGACCTACTTCCAAGATCAAGTTCTTTTGCCTCGCGCTACTTGTCCTTACGCCAATAAACCGGTGGCGCGATGCAAATAAGCAAGTGCTTCCTCGTGCAGCTCACGCAAAACATCCTGTAATCCGTTAGTACCAGTAAAGCCGCAACTTAGTGTTACCCACTGCTGCTCCCTTGATCTCGCTAGTCAGTCCAACGCCAACACCAGCCCAAATCACAAGGCGCGACTCCTCGCCATTACGGGCACTTTCGTTAAATTTCTCGATACGTTGTTCAAGGCTCAGTCCGGCTTCAAGGTCTTTTATCACCTCGTTTACAATTGCACGTCCATTGAAATTTGGAGGCCAGCCATTCGTCTGGCCCACATCATCGTACACCAGTGTGCGGACAGTCGCCCCCAAATCTGCTTGAAGCAGCACCCGCTTCTGTGCTGCGGAGTACTCGCACTCGGGCGTGAACAGAAACCGTGTACCCAAGACGACGCCATCCGCACCCATCGTTAACAGGGAAGCAATCTGAGCGCCACTGGAAATTCCCCCCGCGGCCAGCACAAGTGGTCCGCCGTTGGTCGTCTGAAGGTCATGCAACACAGCTTGCAAGAGTGTGAGCAGCGGTGGGGCATCGGCTCTTCCATGGCCCCCGGCTTCAAGGCCTGCGAGCGCACTTCTGGTTCAAACTATTGACGATAGAGCCTTCGAATCGTACCTTGCACCACCACCGCATCGACACCCTTCCCAGCAGCGCGGCGAACGTCCTCAACCGAATGGACGATAACAAATATGAACGTGTTGTGCCCGGTCGTTTTGTTATGCGCTTGAATCTGGTCGATATATTTATCTAGATCGACACCAAACGCGAGCCAGACCGCGGTCGGAAGCTCATCCAGGATTGCGAGTAGGCGGGGGTCATCCGAGGACTCAGTTATATCAAGAATCCAGCCAATAAATCCGATTGCGATAGGTACCGGCTCCCCTTGGGTGATGTTGAGCCTCGTGCGGACTTTCTGAATTTTTTCTCGCAGGAGATACGTGGAATCGAAACCTACACATTAGGTAAGTCGGCAGGAAGTGAGACATATAATGGGCTGCTACCTGCCCCGATGCATCCGAAGCCGCCCGCAGCGGACACCTCTGCTGCCAATACCGGCGTGCAAGCAAACGCCATGGGCGCACATACGATTGGCGTGGTGATCACTGCACATACGAATCAGCATATTGCATTGTCAAGAGTACGTGTGCTGGGCTCACTGAGGGACTTGGTGAGTGGGGTGCGCAGCGGGATCATCGTGGGCACGACAAGAGATTGTGGGGCGTTATCAGCAACGAGAGTCTTTTAAAAGAAGAAGCTGATCAAGCTGGCGTTCATCGGCGTCTTGAAATAATAATCAAACACCGATCCAAGACGGCCTGGGGAACACGGGGCTCCTCATTCCGAAGCTGACGGAAGGTTGAAAATATGACGTGTTCACGAGGGCAGGTGGTGTCTGGGCAGTTGTAAAAATTTCGCATCCGCCCCTATGCCTTTTTGGGAAGTCCTTCCTGATTGGGTTGGACCGGCTGAAAACTGGCAGTGGATTGAAGCCGAGAAGCCGCCTCGATTTGAAATTATATCAAATCCTTTGAAATCAAGCACGGTGTTCGTTCAATGTACACAGGAATCCATTGATTTTGCACACGCAATACACGACATAGCTACAGTTTGAACAAAGTATACATCTAAAAGTAACAAGGTGCCAATACACGAGTAAAAAAACAAAGTGTCGTAGTCCATTCAAGCCTTCTTCGGGATGGAAGGGACGGACAAACTGCGCAGCGCGAGCTTGGGAACGGCGGCGGTATTATGCGTAGGGTGCTTGCCAGGCGCAAGGAGCTGGTGATGAGATAGAGAGAGGGCGTGAAAAGTTGGCCTTGTTTGCCAGCACAGTTGCCGCTGATGGCTACTTTCGGCCGCTCCAACCCAATCGGGAAGGACTTCCCAAAAAGGCATAGGGGCGGATGCGAAATTCATCGAGTGTGTCTGGGCTCTGCCAACATGGCACAGATGCCCGTGATTGGAACTGGCGAGATAGACCCCGAGTCTGGACTCTGAAGGCATTCATGCAACCGGGGCGGGGAAAAACTGGTAAAAGACGTAAAATACATGATTGTCCCTGCATGCCAGCGCAACAGTTGGGTGGAACGTTGTAAGTGAGTGACGGTCTCTTCGTGAAATCCACGCAGAACATCCTGAAGATGATCAGGTCGGGGAAAACAGAACATCTGATAAACCAGGTAAGGCCGAAGCGGCGAGAATTCAGACATAGAAGTTACAGAGTCGAAATCTCGAGCGACAGCACCGCAGGCTGAGTCGTCTAGTCTTGACAACGGGTCGAAATCCGAGATGTGTTCTGCACAAGCACCGGTGACGAGTAATGCCCACCTAGACTGTCTAATCCAAGAGCCTGGGGCCATGTTCTCGGATTAAATAACTAGTGGGCGTATCATTCTGGATTAGAAACATAGAGCAAGCTAAGTCGAAGATCACCGAGGGATAAATGACAGCCTGTCAACTCATGAATATGAAGGGCGTCAGTAAGGTTCCAAGTACCTGGCATGAATTGAACCAGTCACTGCCCCAGTGCGATACAAAGAAGAGGACTTCGCATTTGCAAGGGGTCGAGTGGGTGAGGTCGGGTACCCTGAGGATATATCAATCCAACAAAACGGTAAAAAGCACAAGAGCGCCCCCAAAAACACTTCATTCAAGGGGCGGCCACCGGCAGGTCTATAAGGTGTCCCAGGATCAAGTTCAATTAATTCAACCTAGAAGAATCTCATCTAATCGAAATTAGTCAGGGTAAAGCGGAGTGGGAAACGGACACAGAAGAATTGCGGTTTCATTGTGGAGCTGAATATCCAGAATTCAAAATTGAAGCAAGGTTCTTGCACCTTTTGATCGAGTTCCTACGTGAGCCAAAAAGAAACACAGAATCACGAGTCCTTACTGAGCACCAAAACGTTGAGTGGTTGGGCCTGCAGAACATTCATTGAGAATGTAATTGAAATATGAAGTGAAGGAATACAAAACTGATCAAGACGAACCTGATTCAAATCAACGCACGTTGTGCGTCCCTAATCTTTCACCCACCCGCCCTTGCTGATTGTTGCCAGGACCTTGAATGATAAATTACCGTCTTGCTCCCAATCGCGCCCATTTAGATTTTGGGAATCACATTTCACTTCAGCGACCGTCTTCTTGCCGTTTCTTGGCTCTGACTCCACCGCTGCATCCCTCAATCTTTGAAGCGACCTTGTGGGGTTTCGCCGCGGCCACCGTCTCCCTAATTGTCGATGATCCTTGTCCGATTATATTTTCCCCTCGTCAAGTCATCCAGTACGTTGCAAAGGATTGGGTGTACTGAAGTCAATGGAAGGTTTCCGCGGGGAACGAACTAGTCCCGAAAGTAGTCAAGAGCCAGCAGCGAGGCGACGATAAATGAGGGCACGTCGAGTTAGAAGATTTAACCGCTGCACTGATTTTAAACCAGCAAGCTCACAACCAGCGTCTCCAAATGTCGCAAGAGAACGTCCCGGAGTCACAAATCTAGATCCGAAGAGCGGAAACCCCAGAGAAGCGAAAACAGAGTTGTCGCGAGCCAGTGGAATCAACCGCAGTCTAAGAAAGGAAGATCGGGCAGAGTTCGGAGCCAGAAAATGAATGATCGAAGCCACAGATGTCATCCTCTGGATAACGTTTAAATCGAATCTGGCAGAATCTTCAAGTCGTGCAATACCCAGCCCAAAGGGAATTTCGGGAGGCTGGAAGCAGGCCCACGAAGCCCAAGTCAACAGGGAAATTATGTGTTCCAGAAGCGAATTTCATAACGGGAAATAGAAATCAGAAACGGAATGAACATTAGCCTTTGCGTCCTAAAACAATTGAAAATCCCACTCGGAACTGCAAGCAGGCGAAGCGCGACATCCGTCGAATTTGGCCAGCAGAAATTCCGAGGGTGAGAAGCCAAGCAGCAATGAATACAGTTTGACAGAGAAACAAGACCCGGAGCGTTGTAACCAGATGGAATGTACAAAGTGAAAAGTCTCCACGACTGTCAAGACCAAGCGCCTTTGTTTGCAGCGCCCGACCTTGCCACAACCTTGCCAACATGATCGCCACTGCCACCATGTGACCTTTCTTCCGCTCTCCACCACGCAGACTTCCCAGCTCCTCCCAAAGCCTGTTCCCTGATATCCAAGGCATATACTAGTCCTATTAAGAATTGCCTGTACCCCCTGGACCCTGGATGCTCGGATACCACGAGAAACTCTCGAGAAAAGGGGAACCTATTCCGCGGCTTCAGAATCGTCTGGAGTGTATAGAGGCTTACTGGGAGCTTGTCGACGGTATCTAGGGTCTAAACTGACTAGGCGCGCCCGTTGACTAGGGCTCGGATCGAGATATTGCCGGCTAGGCTGCTCTTACTCAGTCTCTAATCTCGGCGGTGGGATTCCTGCCCTTGGACGACTATCTGCTGCTTCTTTGGTTATTAGGGACAGTCAGAGTAGACGATTCTCGTCGATTCTGACTGTCGATTCTGGAAACGATTCTGAATTAAATAAAGCGTGAGAGAATCGCTTTAAAGCAGAATCGACTTCCAGAATCGATGTAGAATCTCCTCCGGAGGAGATTCTACATCCGATTCTCAAGGCGATTCCGATTCTGACCGCTTATTTATCACCTATTTTTAGATAATCGTTTCCAGAATCGCTTTGCGAAGCGGGGCGGTCAAACTTGAAGCGATTCTGCCCACGATTCTGATGAAATCAATATTCAGAATCGCTTCTAGAATCGACAGTCAGAATCGACGAGAATCGTCTACTCTGACTGTCCCTATTCTCTGACTCGAAATTCTACTGCCACCTACTTGCGCTCGTCTCCTAGTCCTTCTGTACCCCGGGAACGAGGTGCGTAGATCCTTTTGTCGTATTGATATTAAAGCGCTCACGGCTTCATTTGTAGATACATTTGCGAGCGTAATATCACACGCAGTATGCGCGCCGATGGTAAATGCAGCCCGCTATAAACGGACATGCATCTCGGGCACCCCCCCGGCGCGGCGGAGTCAGTTAGGGACCATGCGGGCGCAGCAGCTGGCGCATGCCTGGGTTACAGATTAGGAGGAGCGTATGTGAACGGGGATGCAAAGGGGAACGGGAGCGGAGGTGTGAGGACGAGCGGGCTAGGGTGTGGATTCGGGTGGGGAATGCGAGCGCGAGCGCGCATGAGCAAGGCAACGGGCATGGGAACGGGCACGCCAGCGTAGAAGAGGAAGCTTGGAATGAGCAGCAGTAGGAGAGGGAATACAGGAGGGCGTGGGCGTGGTAGCAAGGCAGCGCAGCGCCAGAGGGAGCGGTGGGTAGATGTCAAGCCCATGGATATGGGATTCGGCCTCCGTGCGGGCGGTGGTTGGGCTTGGGCGTCAACACCAGCATCGGCTCGAGCTTGCGGATTGGGGGCTGGAGTCGGACGGCAGGAAAGGGGTGACTGGCAAGGAGCCGGCGAAGAGAGCGGCAACGAGATCAGCTCCCGCTGCGGGTTCTCCCTCGACGACGGCTTTTCCATCGCGTGCGACGTGTACGGACGGTAGTGCCACACCGCGTATTTCGCCATCTCCAAGGAGAGCATCCCCGATGAATGGGCGTGCTGGATGTGCGCACTGGGGAAGCATGCACAGCTTGGTGAGTTTTTTTCTTCTTCCTTTTCTGTGTTATGGTTCCTTGGAATAGGCAGCGCACGATACTATGCCTCTGATGCTTTCTATGATTTTGAATACCCCTCGCGTACTCCGTTCTGGTGCTTGTTGTCCTTACCGTTTCCTCCACAATCGTTCTATGCGATACTCTTCGTACCTGCCGTCTTGCTCTCCATTTCTTCATTTCAATCGTCCTTCTTACTACAATACTCTTTCCACCTACCTTTCTCGCGTTTGCGTCTTAATTCGACGTTAGCTACAGTTTTCTCCCCAACTGGCCTTTGTCTCAGACATACCCTACTCCTGCCTGTTCGTTACTATCTTGATTTTCTTTACCGCGTCCTTATTGTTCTGTTCAAAGTCACTGACGTTCCTCCAGATACTCTCCCCGCCAACGGACACCCCCCCACCTCGAAGGGGACGACACCGCGTGTCCATATCGGTGCGTCGCAACGCATCCGGACTGCTATTGATATTTGGCGTGCACAGCGCACTCACTTCTTCTCTCCGGCACTGCCTTCCGTTGCTCTGGTAACCCGCGTATCGCTAGTTTCACACTGCGATTTCACTTCAGTACCGCAGATCGCTCGCATTAAACCTCACGGGCTGAAAACCATTAACCATGTTATCGTGCTTAACACAGTTAATGGCTGTAAACCCGTGAGATTTAACCTAGCCCGCCTGGATCTCGGGTATCAGAGCTGACCCGCGCATGGGACGGCGCCACCCTCGTCGAAGTAGGGCTGATAAACAGAAGGGGTTTGATATCTGCGAGGAGGCGTGCATGTCACGTTGTGTGTCTTCCTAACCTTTTATCTGACGATTTCCATGCAGCCGCAAGGCTAACGCGACGATCTTGTGCCCTCCAGCCGGGCGCCTACGGCATCGTGTAGAGCGTCGAGTTGCCAAAGGAGGTGCCGAAGCGTGCGTGTCCCGCTGTCTTTCTGCGCCCTCTATGCGCGCGGTTCCCTTCCTATCCTGCTCTTCCCTCCGCTATGATGCTCCAGCAGCGCCTCCAGCAACTACGGGGACGCCAGCACCAAAGAATCTGCTGGTTTGCGTCCACCGCGCCCGTGCGGGGGAAGTATGGAGGAGTGTGCCTGTGGGCCGTTGGAAGTGGGATTGGAGGGCCAACGGAACGGGGAAGTGCGCGAAAGACTCGAAGAAGGGCACGGGCTGGTAGGCGGCGGCGCGGCGGTCAAGTTTACCCTGAGGGAGGCGAGGGACGGCGCGTAGGCGTTTCGGGTGGACTCACCTACGTACTCTTGCACTAACATTGATTTATAGTGTAATGCCGTCTCTACCTCCGTCTTTTACTGATAGATAGATGCATGTCTCGTATACAGTCAATGAGATATCCTCTCAACCGATTCGACACGTTGACACCGGCCGAAATTTGGCGTGACATCTGTCTACCAGGAACTAATAGCTCATAGTTACCATCGCACTTCCCAAATTTCGAAAACAGCTGACTGACAAGTTCAATGTTTCTGACCCCTCCTGTCAGCCTGTGACATCGCGATGGCCGCCTGGTGGTGCGTGTCAATCCTTTCTTTTGTTTGGTGCGTGTCAGTCCTCACAAGTGTACCACCATTACAGGTACAGATGGGCAACTCCGCTAGCACCAGCAGCTCGTCCAACACCGCTAGCGCCAGCAGCTCGTCCAACACCGCCCCAAGCTCTGCTGGGGGAGCGTCTCGCAGACCGGCACTCAATATGCTCTATATGAAGGCTTATGCCTTTTCTACCAGGACCGACGCGGATAGCGCCCGTAGTTCTGCTCCCCGCGGAAGTACCACTAGAAACATCTACGTCGTTTCTCGCCCTCTCGAATCAAGCGCCAAACCGGTACAAACTTTGTTGGATTTCGGAGTCGTGCTTTCGGTGTCCCAACCCCAACCATTTTTCCATTGGGCCGTCCGCATTGGAGGCTTCATCTACGAACTTTATAAGTGTGAAAATGGCGAGGTGACCTATAACTACTTCAAGTTTGCCATGGGGGATTGGTCTACCCAACACTGCATTGGAGAGACAATTCTGAGGGACGAAGAACTTGTAGCATTAGGTATGGCTTTTCTCCCCACTGCAAATCCTTCAGGCTGACGACACGACGCTCCAGGGCATTCTATTCTTGTGGATTTGATGTTCGGCCGATACAACGCTGTTCTCAATAATTGTCAGCACTTCGTCATATGGTTTTGGAGCGCAGCTTCACATGGGCCCATTGACATGGCAAAGCTCGAGGTGTTGACTTCGCTGGTTCTCCGATCGTTCAGTGTTACAATCCCCTTCAACGTACTTCAATTTCTGTACGCAGCGGATAAACGACAATTCCTAGCCAGATTTTCGGGTGTATGTACTCTAAACCATCCCCCTTTCCAGACTCAACCGACCGTTTTCCAGGACGAGAATCAAGTACAGCTTATGGTCGGTGCTTGGGTTGGTGTTTGTACTCTGAACTATCCACGTTTCCAGGCTCACCCAAAAATTTCCAGAACGAGATTAATGCTTGCTTTCGGAGGACGAAGAACGAGGTGAACAGTGGTAAATAGCTCACTCAGAGGGCGCGAAATGTCCTCATGTATTACTGGAATTAAATTCTCGTATCCTGCTAGAAACGAATACATCTTTGAAGCATAACCGCCCTTCCCACCGCATCGCTTGTTCTGCCCTCGAGGAGAGTCAGCCGCCAACCAACTGTAGGCCTGTGTTGTCCAGCCTACTTCTATTAGGATCTTTTGTCTTTCTCTGCTTTTGAATTTCCTCGAAATTCAGGTATGCATTGCATTCCGAGCCCACCTAGACAGATTGAGTGTACACGAGTTTATCTCAGTCTACGTTGGTCGGCCTCGGTAGACCGAGTCGGCTAGGCCAACGTGGGCCAAATTTGGCCTCCCTGAGCCGAACTATTTTCCAACCAGGTTTGGGGGGCCCTTCTAAAAAAAAATCGAAAATGGACGCACATTTAGGTCTTGGGGAGAAAATGATATTCCGTCTAAGTATGTGCTCCCGAGTCCCAACTGTTTAATGCCCCCCCACCTGTGACCCTGATTGCGGCCCCAGTTGCAATTAGAAATCCAGAGCAAGTCAACAGTTGAGAGCGCACCCAAACTTTATAAACGGAATATCATTTTCTCACTAAGATCTATATGTGCGCTGATCTTCGATTTTTATTATTTGGGGGGCCCCAGCCTTGTTGGAAAATAGATAGGTGAAGGGTGGGATACACCCCCACCGTCTCCTTCAAGCTCTACATTTTGCTCACTCGAAGAAGTCGACCTTCCCGATCGGGAGGGAGCGCACGTCTTATCTCGCCACTCCGTTCCAAGACATATCACTCCCTGGCTTCTGTTTTCCGCATCGGGATTACTGTTATTGTTTTGTTTTGGGCGAATTTGTCGGGCTGTACAATGAGGAATTGATCCATTTCTTGTTGAACGCGAAAACTCATCATCGATCGCTCTGCTATTTAATTTGGACTGAGTTGATCAATTTCCGAGCGCCGGTGTCGGTGGAGTCCAGCCCGTACGCCCGCCCACTTCATTGTCAACCGCGTGCCTCCCAATTCGAACACCCGCCCGCCTCGCTCGCCCCCTTCGAATGCGCGTGCGCCCACGGGTGAACACCCGCCATTCCACTTCGAATGCCTCGCTCGTCCATACACCTGCCCACTTCGGACGGTAAGCCCGCCCACTTCGAACGCATGGACGTACAAAAGAGAATAATACGGAAGCCAATCGGGCACTCCACGCCATCGCTAAGCGCAGACCCGGGTCGCTGGAACGGCCGCTGTTGCTGTTCTGTTTCGGGTGTGCGTGGAGGAGTAGGAGGACTGAAGGGGGGATGTCTCCCTATAAGGAAGGAGGGAGGCCTGTGCCACGTGACGTGTCTCTCTTCCTGCTCTCACTTTGTGCGTCTCGTCAGCCGGCACTTCATCGATGTCCCTATTCATTGACGTAGTCTTCGAGCAGATACATGGCCAAACTTATCCGATCTGCCAAATCCGGGAGCCACTGGTCTCTCAACGAGCAGCTTGCATATCACATTCGCGTCGAAGTAGTTCCGCCCGAAGTATTCTTCCACTCAGATCCGAATCCATCGCTTGATCACTTAGATCAAGCGATCCTCACTGCTTCTCCCGGCGCTGACGATCTAGAATTGTCTGATTCTACCGCCCGATACCTTGGCTATCTTGACCTCGCGACCAAAGCCACGCAGGAGAGTCTCATCGATGACTTCGCGAGAGAAACACTCCATCTCCTCGGGTTTTCCCAGCGTAACCTCATACTTGCCACCCGGTACATCATCCCCCTCACCATCTGCGGTGAGATCGATAGAACGGCCCAGACAGATGTATGCCTTCTACACCGCTCAACCCTTGTACTACTCGTCTTGGCCGAGGACAAGACGTTGTCCAATACCACAGACCCACAGTCCCAGGTCATTGCGGAGGCCATAGCCGCGTTTCAATTCAACAATCGCAAACGCGTGGACTTGGGCCTAAAGCCTCTAGAATCTATGGTGATCCCTTGCATCACCATGTCTGGTACACGTCCCACCTTTTATCTCGTACCGGTCACGCTCCAGCTGAGCACGGCCGTGGCAACCGGTCAATACCCTCCATCCGAGACAGTGGTATCGATGTGCGTTACCGTGGCAGGACACTCCCGCCGGGCAAGTGACGGGATGGAGGGCACTGAGTACCGGAAAGTAGCCCTTCAGCGCTTCCTTGCATTCAGGACGTTAGCGAAGAATCATTGGGAGGCTATTTTGGATGGTCTGCTGGTGAATCTGCTTGTCAAATGCGTCCTATATCCTTCTGATCCAGTCCTTCTCCAGTGAATTGGTGGTGGCCATGTAAGTTTGGAGCCCGAACATCGTCCACAACTCTCACCTCCCAACTCACTCCTGCCATGTAGAAACAGTCACAGTCTTTGCCTATTCTAATGTAATCGACGATGTTCCGTCCTATTCTTTTCCTTTCACGCCCTGTTTTTCCCTTCTGGCTACTTTTCTACATGCAGTTCTTATCTTCGATAGTTTCATGTTCTAATAACTCAACCGCTCGCCGACTTCTCGCAGAATTATTCGAGCTTTGCCTTTGACCGTGATCTGCCTACAATTGTTCTCTTTTCGGTCTGGTGTTTCTTCCTGCTTCCTCGCGCAAACGCCAGGATCTGCGCCGTCCGATATCTCGCACTGAACCCGCTGACGATTTGCAAGTCTAATCTTTGATCGTCTTGGAGCTTTTGCCCTGTGATACTCTTTGGAAGGATCTCTGGTATATTGCACCTTTCGTAAACTTACTCAGTGTTTGCGGTCGATCGGCTACTTCTGCTTGTGGTTTGACGGAATTCGCGCGCGCTTAAGTCATCCCGGAACGAAATTCAATCTGCTTCGGACATTCTCGACATACCGGGATTCGGAATGTGTGGAGCAGCACTTGCGCCGTAGTTCTCGTTTGCACGCGCCGACACTAATCATTGGACGGTGGCAAACCCAACCTGCGGAGACCCTCGTTCTTAATGCAGCCGGGAAAAGCCTGGCCGATGCGGTCTCCTCGTCCATCACATTGGAAAAGGTCGTTTTCAAGTCTAGAGAGTCAGTGACTCAGGTATTTAATCGGTGTGGCGGAGCTCGCTCTCGCTCGTATCCTAAGTGGTCCCAGCCACTCCACTCTAGATATCACAGGCGCCAGCCTTCCTCGGCACCCCGTTCTTTTACGAACTTTGGCTCTCGCTGATCCTTGCACGAAGCTGGGCTAATCTGAACAGGCTGCCATCAAACGTTCCTTCCGGGAATCATGGATAAATCTACTATGCACAACGTTCCTCCGGATGTTTTGATCGAAAATTTCATGGCTGCAAGGCCGACAGTCGTGTAAGGTGCCGGGAAGGCGCCGGTTCCCGTGTTGTAAGTTTGCTCGGAGTAGAGGGCCATTGTGTCCAATCTTATGCTAGGATTATTCCGCGCGCCAGCTCGACACTCATTAACCAGCGTGTTCTGCAACACAGGCGTTCCCGCAAATTTGCGGGAACACATCGCCACCCGAATAAAAACCCTCCCCAAAACCGTTCCCGCAAATTTGCGGGAACGGAATGGAAGCCAAAAAAAATATCACCACCCAAATTCTCCACCAAATCGTTCCCGCAAATTTGCGGGAACGGAATTGTTAAAAAAATTCACCTCAGCATCAGCGCGATCAAATGCTGTGCTCGTTCCATCATTCACTCACACCACTTTGCCCGCCCACTGCCAACGCCCGCCAGCTCACTCCGAAGGCATACAGCCCCGCTTCGCACGCTTGCCCCTCACACTTCAAACGCCCGCTGCCCTGCACCTCTAAATCTCGCCGCTCCCTCCCCGCTCACTTCGAATCCGCCCACTTCGAATCCGCCCCTGTGAACGCCTGCTAGCTCACTTCTAGCCCGCGCATGCCCACTTCGAACGCACACGCGCCCGCTTCTAACGCGCGCACGTCGCACGCGCCCCGCACTTCGAATCCTCCCTTGGCTGTGCATGTCCCATCGCCTAACTTATGTCTGCTTCGACGGCCCCCTGCCGCACGCACCCTCGTAGCCGCTCGCGTATGCCCACTCCCCGCGCGCCCACACCAGCTGCGCACGGACACTCGCAAACCCGTCGCGCGCCCACACCCGACGCACGCCTGCTACGCACGCTCATAAGGCATCCACGCTTGCCGCGCGCACGCTCGTCACGCACCCAACAAACCAGTCGCGCACCGACACCCCTCGCACCTCGCCCGCACGCCCGTCGGTTACGCCCACTCATCTCGCACGCACACCAGCTGCGCGCAACCTCCTCGCGCAAGCAAACACCTCACCCGCCGCGCGCGCACCCCCGTTGCACGCACGCTCGCATATGCCCACTCCTGCCCACCTACGCAAGCCGCGCGCAACCTCCTTGCGTATGCATGCCCGTCGCACCCGTCGCGTACCCCCACCCCCTGCGCACTCACGCCCTTCCCACTTCGCGCACACCCCTCGTACGCCCACTCCCAGCGCACCTACAACAGCCCCGCGCAACCTCCTCGCGCACGCAAATCCGCCGCGTACCCCCACTCCCCACGCACGCCCGTCGCACCTCGCACACACCCCTCGTGTACGCCCGCTCCTACCCGCGCACGCCTGCTGCACGGCCCACCACGTCCCGTCTACCCCACGCCTACCTGCACGCGCTCGCTCCTCACGCCCCTCACGGCGCATGCCCCCACTCGCGTAGCCTACGCACGTACCGCGCCGTCCCTCCGCACCGCTACACGCCCGCGCACCGTCCGCGTACCGCTGCACGCCCATGTATTGCTCCCCGATCGCGTCCCGCTCCCCGCCCGCGCACAGCGTACCCTCTCCGCAGCCGTCCCGTCACCTCCTACCCACTGCACCAACGCACGCACGCTCGGACTCACCGACCGCACCCTCTCCCGCGAAGCCTACGCCCCGCCCCGACGCCCCGCCACCGTCTCCCCAGCCGACGGCCATCCGTCAACGCTCGCACGCCCCTCGCATTACCCCCCTGCTCGCGTAACATACACGCGCGCCCCGCCGAATGTCTACCCGCGCACGCTCGCACGTACCCGCGCACGCTGGCGCCTACCCGCGGCTACCCACGCACGCGCGCGCACACCTGCACATGCCCGCGCCTACCTGCACACGCCCGCGTCTACCCGCCCACGCCCACGCCGCGCATGCCCGCACTTACTCGCACCTATTCGCACACGCCCGTAACTTAACCTAAACCCGCACGCGTTCGCGACACGAGGACGATGCATTCGACGCGCGCCCCACCCTCCTCGTCATCGGACCCAGAGGTGCGGGCGCAGGTGCACAGTGTCGCCGACGCGCTGTCTTGCACCGTCCCCACCCCAAGACCGCGCAGACGCAAGACGGGCCTCTGGCTGGCGGTGGGACGTGGCTGGGAACGCAGGCGGCTGTATGCCTGTTCCTGGTGCAGCGTCCCCCGCTCGGGTTTCCTTCATCTCCAGATGTCTGTTTTTTTTATATACCTGTACCTATCATGCGTTCGTCCTATTTCATTTACTCTCTGTACCACACCTGCATTAATTAGTTTCTCTTATCCAAGTTTGTGTTTTGACATGAATTCATTTGCCGATGCTCGGGCTTCCTTCATATCAGAATGTAATGGCCAAATTCCATCGATTTGACGAGCTATAAAGCCAAGTGGATATTTCCTTTTTTGGTAATTTTCGCCTTGCACCACTTGCGTCGAATTGATACTGCATTTGAATGCTGTGCGTGTCCTGTGGAGCTCGTGAGTGCCACGACCAATTATCCATGTGCACTTAATCGTAACTCTGTGCTTCAGTCAACCAGATTGAATATCATTGAGCAATTTCTTCCACCCTCGACTCGTCGTAATTCACGCGCAAAATTCCTTTCATAACGGCTGCTACTGACCTTCCTAGACGACTTCATTCTTTCACCAAGCGCCGTTATCTGCCAACATGCGCCAAAGCTCACCTCTGCCCACGCAAAAGTCTATACTCCTATCCTCTTCGTTTTCAATGTTCCTCCAAGAACCCTGGCCAATTTATCGACAATCTCTTCGTCTCACCTCCATTGCTTATTGTCTCATCTCACGCCCATTTCCTCACAATGAAACCCAATCAGTTCACGGCCACCTCAGTTGATGCTCTATGTATAAGTTCTTTGCTCCGAATTCAGTGTCTGACTTATTTCTTGCCTGCTCAATCGAATCGTCATATAGGTGCGATTTAGTCGACGGTCTGCAGAGCCACTCACTGTGCGTCCCTCCCTTCAAGACCACAATACTCAAGAAAGGATTCCGCAGAATCAGGTTCGTTGCTATGGTCAATTTGTTTTTTTTCCACATATCTATTCCTGTTTTCGTCGTCGATCAAATGCACCGCTGATTGAAATTAAATTCCAATATATTTTCAGGGTGCAAAGAGTTTTCGCCCCGGCGGAGTTGGGGCAAAAAGTGAACTTAGTTTCAAGCACGAAGCGATGAAGGTGCATATTCCGAGACGATATTTGATATGACAAAACCCGTCGCTGCATCTTGTGCTGGAGATACAGGGCTGCTGTCCAGTTGATTTGGATCTGGTGGTACAACATCGTCACCTAGGTGGCCTTCTTCCTCGTATTCTTTCCTTGTCGTCTTGAACTGTTTATTTGACTCCGTCCCAGACCCTATCTGTATAATGCCGGAATGTGGCGCTACATTCCGGGATTATGCAGATAGGACAGAGGGGAGGGAAGGAATTCGATGGAAAGGATGAATGGGACCGGTATTTTAACATGAGAAGCAATGCTCAATATGCGCACTTCCTTCACCAAACGACAGTTTCCCATGAGAGGTCGTCACTGGTCCGCCGGGCCGAGGTCCGGCGCTAACCCTTTCCATCACTGCGACCTCGAGGCCAACTCGAGGCGATTTCTTCTCTCACCCACCATGGCCACACAGCTCCCTCCGCGATTCACCGAAATCAAGCGCGCAATTGCTTCGGGTAGTCCGAATTTCGAACAGGATCTAATCAAGGCATGGAAGGAAGTTCTTGACCAGCTGCATGAAGTCACCCAGACCATTGCGAAGGAGGGCACTGCCGTGAAATGAATCTATTTATCTTCTCTGCATACACGCTGACCTTTGCCTAGTACATTCCTCAAGTGTCTTTCGCGGATTTGGATAAGTTGAGCGAAACTCAGATTGTGGAGATCAAGCGCAAGGGCACCGTTGTGATAAAAGATGTCGTAGACGATGCCCAGGCACGGGCATGGAAGACCAGCCTTGAGGAATTCGTCAAGGCTAATCCACAGTCTGACGGTTTGCAAAGCTCCACTCTTTGTCTTTTCTCTTACTTATTCAAATCTTCAAGGGTTTCCCGAGGATAATAAACAATTCTTCCACCTCTAGTATGTCGTATTTTCTTTCTTGCGCATCAGCTAAACTTCCGAAGCTGGACGAAGGCACAAGTCCAAGCGCGCGCGCACCCCAATATGCTTGGGGTCTCGACTTGGCTCAACAGCTTGTACCACTCCACCTCTGGGCAGAAGGTACAGGGCGTGGATCTCGCGACGCCTCTCAGCTATGCGGACCGCTTCCGCATTCGCCATCCGGGTTCCCCATGGCATCGCCATCCGCCGCACATCGATGGTACGTGCGAATCAAGTATGGCCTACTTATGCTGCGGCTAAATTGCTTGTAGGAGGGGGCATCGAGCGCTGGGAAGACGAAAAGTTCCGGGCTTGCTTCGCGGACATTATTTCGGGGCAGTGGACCAAACACGATCCCTACGCGCTCGAACCCCGTCTGGAAGCGCGGACGTCCTTGTATTGTAAACCCAACTACGTATACCAGTCTTGCTTTGGAACGTTTACTTGCTAATTCCCTATCACTATAGTCGACGTCCAGTGTATTCAGAACATTTCAAGGATGGCTCGCCTTGAGGTTCTCGTTGTTTTATGTGTACTACTGGACCCCTTATTCATCCCGGATTTTCCACAGCAAAACGGCGCCCGGACAGGGGACGCTCAAAGTCTTCCCAGACGTGCTCCTCTCCAACGCCTATATCATTCTTCGTCCGTTCTTCCGTCCGCTTGTTCCTCTCGACTCCAAAGAGATACTCGATGCCGCGAACTGGACATTTGGTGAGCGAAACAATTTTAGTATATCTCCAGCTTACCAGGAAATGTAGACATCTCAACACCTGATTTTCCAGGCATCATCCGTCTTGACGGCGGTTTCGGGGGTCCTAAACCAACGACTGAATTGCACCCTGTTCGTTGGCTAGTTAAACGGAACACAAGCCCGAATTCATTTAATTGAAATAGCATCTACTTCTCGATGCGACCATGACGTCCGTTCCTGCCGTCAACCCCGGCGACACCGTGTTCTGGCACTGCGACGTGGTACACTCCGTTGAAGAGGAGCACACTGGCTCTGAGGACTCCGCCGGTACGCCCTAAGCTAATTTGATCACTTCCGCAGCTTTGACCTGGTCCGTTTAGTGATGTACATTCCCGCGGTTCCACTGACGCCTGCCAATGCGCGTTATGTCGAACGCCAGAAGGACAACTTCTTCAAAGGTGTGCCGCCGCCAGACTTCCCGGCCGCGGTCACAGGCGTCGGGCTTGTGGGTTTGGGCAGTGCAAAGGATATTGAAGAGCCGCTTGGCAGAAAGGCTATGGGTCTCCCGGTTTCCGTTGCCTGAGGAATTTCAGTCTGAATGTTATCAAGATGTTCCTGATGACTCTGTACTGTATATGTGTAGCTTGCAAACTTTCGAGTTGTTCCCAACTTCTCATCACACTGAGTGCTCATCTAGGTTCAGACTGGATAGGTTAAACGAAAAAGATTATCGTAGGGATGAGTGGTTACGGTTTGGACTGTGCGCTGGCGAGTGGCAGCGCAGATGGATAAAATGGAAGGAAACTTTTTCCACCAACCGCTCTTCGCACCAGCGGAGGAAGCCAGAATTCATAACCCGTTAATGATGGGATCGTTTCGGCTTGAATAAAGTTAGAGACGAGGTTATTCAAAAAGGGTATACACCGACTGATTCTCCCAAAGCACTAACTTGCGAGTTCTTCGACGGTGTGGAATATCAGCACGCAGGTGGAACAAGTTTCGCGAGTGGATTCTCAGTAGAGATTGACGAAAGAGTCAGCGAGTGATCGGACAGCGGCGGATCGTTGCTGGCGGCGGAGAGAGCGGTCGGAGGAGGGCTTGCAGTCATGGTAGTGTGACCTGGGGTCAGCACTGCGGAACGTGTCGCGTGGAGGCGGGGCAGCGAGGGCTGTGGGGTCTGCGGGCGTCGAGAACACGTCGGCTTCCATGAGATCGCAGCGTGGACATAGGGGTCATGGAGCGATTCGTTGAGGTCAAAGGGCGCTTGAGTGGACGACGATCGGCTGATGACTGGCAAATGGTGTGAGATGAGAGTGCGCCGGAGTTGGCGCGCTTATGGAAGGTAACGCTGCTAGCCGCCGACGCGGTGCGAGCCGCGAATTCGCGGTTACATCGACGCCGGCGTCTGGAGAGCGAACGGGGTGTGGTGGACAAGCACCCAGAGAGCGTACACGGTTATCTTGATGAGCTACTGACAACGTGCCAGCCGCCGACGCCACGCGAGACGCGACATCGCGACTGCGTGCGCGCCCGGCAGAGGCGTTGACGGTGAGTGAACACGTGCGTATGGGGACGGAGATATCGCACCCGGGTCCCGCGAAGTCGTCAATTTTGGATGCCGGCGTGCGGAGGGACATCCATGGGCCAATTCGCCGGCACATCTAGAAGGAAGATCAGTAAATATCGTGTGCGAAAGAAAAGGCAAATAACATCGACATAGACATAAAAAGGGTATTCGGAGAAAACAAAAACGAAGATAATTCGGGACGACAAAGAAGAATAAAAGAAAAAAAGGGAATATGGCGAAGTACCTGCGTTCGATGGGACATGAGCCTCGTCACACAGTACAGCTCCACCTCACGCGCAGAAACGACCGCTTTGGCGCAAATTTTTGCGGTGGTCGTGTTGGTTTGCTAACGGATAACGAATTTCTTTTCCTTTTTTTAGTCAGCGTCAGTAAACAGCAATGGAGAGAAAATGAGGAGCGGGGAGAGGCAAACAGCAAAGGAGAACGCAAAGAGGAAAGAAATAGATGACGAATAAGCGGGAGGAATGGAAAATGGAAGGGGTACTCACGAGGATGTAACACGTCGAAACAGCACCAGCGGAATGAGAAGGGACCGAAGGAGATTACGGGGAGGTTGATGCGCCGGGTGGAATGACTTCAAACTGAGAACGAATGAGTCGATTTTCAAAATCAAAGTTTGGACGTACCAATGCAACATTGAGGAATATGCGATCGCGTCGAGCGCAACACGTTTGAAGGCTTCGGAGCTCGGCTCACACTCAGTACTCTCCGCGATCCTGGGCGGCGCGATATTCCCAGCTGCGGACCCGTAAGTTGGGGAGATAAAATGAAAGTTGAATCAGAAATTGCGCTCACTCGATGTCGATTTAAAAGTTTAAAAGTGCGATATTCGTCTACACAACAACCATTGTAGTTGTATGACTATCAGAGTGCTTCGATGGACGTATTGGTGCTTGCCGTCGGACCGTTGAAAGTACCCGCGGTTGGCTGTATATTTGGTTAGTGAACGAACAGTTTCGTCAAGAAAATAAACACTCACAGAACTGTGGACAGAACCACCGTCAACGATAGAATTTTGAATTCAGGACCGGTGTACTGGGGCAATCGCCGGCGCGACAACTTCCCGATGGAGGAGGATTGTAATTGACCACGCAGTCGTCGCCGGAGGAAGCCTCGCTGATTCTGCAGTAGCCCCAGTGAACAAATGAATCATAATTTAACAAGAGAACATAGAGCGGGAAGGATAAACTGCTTACCTGCGAAAAGCAGATGTCCAATAAAGATTCTTCCCCGCCCGACTTGTGTTTAGACTGCACTGAATACTATCAGTGACTGGGTAGTGGGCCACCCCTAGGTAGTGGGCCACCTGCAGATATATCAGGAGGCAATTGAGGACAATGCATGTTTGACCTGTAGGGACTGAGTACGATCTTGAAAGACATCTCAT
Source organism: Mycena galopus ATCC 62051 (assembly GCA_014925785.1). NCBI lineage: Eukaryota > Fungi > Basidiomycota > Agaricomycetes > Agaricales > Mycenaceae > Mycena > Mycena galopus. The sequence goes on along the minus strand of WIQG01000391.1, from coordinate 23,446 downwards.
ACCAAATTTCAGCCCAAAATGATGCTTTGATCCAAAGTTACACGACATTTGATCGGCATTTGCAGCGTGTGAGCCATCATTTCTTAATCTCGCCTTTCGGCCGAGGCTTGCGACAGGTCTTTCTCCACCAATTCTGCACCGTGTCGCGAGTTCCTGGGCTCGTTATGCTCCTCTGATGCGGGGCATAAACCTCTGATCGGTATAACAATATTTCACCTGGTTGGGGCATTCAGGAGACCAAAGAATACTTGCTTGCTATTCTGGCTGGCTCCAGCAAACAGCACTCATATCTCGATATCCATTGCACACACTGGCCTGCGAGTTTGCAAGGGTAATATGGGTATGTATCGCTTGTCTTTGAGCATTACTCAACTTTTTTACCTGATTAAGTTGCCTCTCACCATGGACAATTACCCGAAACCACCAATTTCGGCGACACAGAAGTCGAAGTTTTTTCGGATGAGTTGCTAGGGACTTTGGAACGATATATGCTGTTTGGTACATCCATCTACATCTAATTGTCTCACCTGCGGGTTATTTCGGGCTTATACCTCTCTTATCTTTGACTAGGACATCAGTTTAGTGATGTCTTCCATTTTGGCCAATTTCCTCTCTTCTAAAACACGCTTTTATACCCTTTCTGAATTCCGGATCTACATGGCAACTATCCATAATTATAAATAGAGATCTAATCCTCCAATCAGGATACATTTTGGTACCAATTTGAGCCTCGGCGACTCGTCCAGAGAGGTGGCCCACTACCTCGTTTTTTACTCCTTTAGGCATCTCGGCAGGAAAAAATTCAAGACATGCCAAAAATGTCATGTAAATTCTGCCAATCACATTCAGACAACTTTTAATAGGTATTGCTTCAATATGGATGCCCCAAAGGCATCATAAGTCCCCAGTAATTCCTGCCCAGAGCCATAAACTTTAATGTGGCCCACTACCCAGTCGCTGATAGTAGATTTGTTATGAGCCAGTTATTCGACGGTCACTGGATGGAACGTGCACCTGAGTTTTGACATCATAATTTGACTTGCAATGGCAGGCTTGAAGGTCCTGGAAACTAGGGATCGTCACCGTCCGTCCCGGCGGACGGACGGTGCCAAAGACGGCCGTCCAGTGGACCGTCCGTCGACGGTACGGTAGCGGAAGCTTCCTCATCACGCTTGACGGGACGGGACGGTGGACGGGACGGCCGTCCGACGGTGGACGGTTGGACGGAACTCGGTAAAACATGTACTACCGGATTTTAAGATGGCAGTGGGTACACAATAATTACGAGAAATAGAAGCGAATAGTAGAGCATACGTACGGAATGAATACGAGGAGGGTTTACCCTCTGTGTTGGCCTTTTTCCCTGACAACATCCTCACCTCGCCTGAGATTTAGCGCAAAAAATTAGAAAGTGGATATTACCTTTTGAGCCGAATCAGCAACAACTGTTGCAAACAACGCGGGGTTGAGTTTGCAAACGCGACTAGCGCGGGATGTGCTAGGCCAGCTTCAAAAAGAGACAATGAGACAAAAACCGAGAGAAGAAAAAACAGATTACTTGCCGAAGTTGGAGTTTCCATTCACCTGAAGTCTTTGTGTCCGGAAAGGAGGTAATGAGCGCGGTCTGAGCGTGGAGAACAAAGAAGCAGATGCGCGTCGGAACCCGTCCATGCGGGAGAGCTATAAAAAATGGTTTGTTAGCTCTGCACTCGGCCGTGGATAGTGTTGCCGCGGCTCGGCTACGGCTAGCTCGGCTTGGCTTTTGATGGCTTCGGAGCCATCACCGCCTAAAGCCGAGCCGAGCCATTTATAGACGGCTGGCTTGGGCAGCTTGCGGCTGAGCCACAGCTGAGCCGCGGCTTGGGCACCATTTGTGGATTTACGGCTCTGGACAACCTCTACGACCTCCCAGGACCTTCTCTCATCACTGCCCACCTGCGACATCCAAGTCCCTCGGCGTCGTCAACGTCAACGGCCACGAAGTCGCCACGTCACATTCTGATCTCCCGGATTTGGCCTCTCTTCACTTCTTCCTCAACCGCCAGCGCTTTGCACCACATCCAATACTGTTTGCAAGTCCTTGAGATACTTCCTGGCCTGTCTTGAGCATACCTCTTTCGCTCTTTTGCTTCTTTTTAGGCTGGAGTGACTCGTGGCGCTTGCAGCACCAAGGACGACGTCAAATAACCCACGGGCACATTGATAGCTGGTGTATGAGTCTTTATGCCCCTACATCCAATTCCTCGGTGCTTATCATGGATATACATTTTATCGATGGGACTGAAAACTGTGCGTGATTGTTTTTTGGTTTTTTTCTCTTTGCTAACGACAATCCATCTGTGTCTCATCTATTCCCTAGGTTATGGACGACATCGCTCGATCCTCCAGCCTTCCATGATGTGCGCCGCCCAAGTTGATTTCGGCGAACACATTCACCTCGCACGCGACGTGGGCGACCTCAGCCATCGCAAACCTCGTCTCTGGTGCATGTGTTACACGCGGATGGCATTCTCTGCGCGCTGTGCAATACGACCAGCTGTTACTCAGCATGACCGTTCTGCGGTGAGTGGCCACAACTGTTCAATACCGCGCAACCTACGACAATACATCTACGTACCGGCCATTCAATTCAATCTGTTTCCATTTATCATCCTCAGAGTGAATTTTCGGAAGATGGCTGTTTACAGCGCGGGTGAATTATAGTGAGTATGGGTTGTATCTACTCCAGTCTGCACCTGCGGCCTCTATCGGTGGGGGCTGTTCGGCTTGAGCGCAAAAATGTGCTACTTCAGCAGAACCAAACCCTCGTCTAAGAGGAGTTTGTCTGCGTTGAGCCCGCATTTCGTGATTGCATGACTGGCACTATTTAATTCACCCCTCCTCGCACCACTCCTGTCACCGCCCGCCGGCGCTGCTTGGGTGTCACAGCGACAACGGACTCAGAGAGACGTGCACCGATCAGGTTATGGATCTCGGTGGCAGCGTCGCGGAGATGCTTGGACGGTCTGCCAATTGAGGGCTTCGATGGTGCGAGAATGATGAAGGTGACGGTGGAGTTGCCGCGAGCAACTTGTGCATTTTCATGAAAAAGAGGGTTGGGGTACGGGAAAAGAAGATGCGAGACGCGCACTTGCGAGAGGCGGAAACCAATTTCACATGAGTATTTTGAAGGCAATGGTCTCCGAATGGACTCGGCACTGCAAGAAACGCCGCGGAGCTCGCATTGGGCAGCAGGTATTGTTTAGCGCCTTTTGGCGCTGCCCGAGCCGTGCAAGATTTGAAGATTAAAATATGGCTAAAAAGTGAATGCAGGTGCTGTACGCAGCACAGACTGTGCCTTTCTATACCACAATACACTCGGGTGGCTGGCTGAAGGTGTCCCTCGTTGGGCTCGATGCTGCGAGGATCACGGAGGCGCATGAAGGGCGATTTCTGATTAGCATCTGTCAGTTGCCTAGCCCACCACCTTCGGCGATACGGGGATTTATGCAAAAGGGAGAACCAAGGGAGTGTAAGGAACATGTTGGGCGATGACGAGAGGGAAGGGAGAAAGCGCAGCGCTGCACAGTTGGCGTAAAGAGAAAACAGCGGCTCAACACGGCTGAGCCGGGCTCAAGCCGGCTCAAGCCGAAGCCGAGTCACTCGGAGCCACCTTAGCAACGGCTGGCTTGGCTTGGCTAAATTTAGGCTCGGCTCAATCGGCTAGCCAAGCCAAGCCGAGCCGCGGCAACACTAGCCGTGGACCAGGCAGAATGAATGGATTATATGTACCTATAAACAATGGTTTATCACTGTGTGTAACGGTAAGTACGAGTAGTGAGATGTAAGCGAATGGATGTATGCTCTTCAGTCGGTTGTATTAAATAGGACGAGGCAAAATGAAGAGCATCGCGGGCAGGACGTAAATATATACGGAACATAAAATTTTACCTGTCAATTTGTCGCGCTTGCTCGCCTTCGCGCCGCCTTGTTCCGGGCATTTCCGTTCACAGACCGGAATGAAGCCAAGGGCAGGATGCATTGACGAAGAGAATGGTGATTTCCACGATTTACGCGGAGATTCCCTGGGGCGAGTCAGCCGCAGCGGCGGATTCATTCCGAGTAAAAACTTACAACCAGAATCATCCGTCCGTCCACCGTCTTCCGGTGCACGGGACGGCCGTCCTTGCTGCCGTCCGGCGACGGGACGGCATGCTGGGAAGACCAGCAGCCCAGGGACGGGACGGGACGATTGTCCGTCCGTCCGTCCGTCCCACCGTCCTGGACGGGTACGGTGACGATCCCTACTGGAAACTGTTATGCGGGACAATAGAGTAAGGCTCCAACCATTTAGTTTCCGTTTGAAGATCGCGTCAAATCAAATGGAAACGGTAATAAAACCGTTTAAAACCGTTTGAAAACCATATAAAATGGTATTTTTGGGGGGCGCAAAAAACATCGGAGGTTACAAACATCAGACTAGCTACCCCTTGCCACAGGCCAATGACGCGTGCTTCAAGAATCCTGATGAGGTGTAGACAGCCGTTCACACGGCATTGCGCATCCTCTTTGAAAAGGATCTCGAAACACCGATTGAAGGTGGACGCGACACCGCCGGGACCTTGAATTGTTGTGATGACGCAGAAGATTTTGTCGTCCTCGGTCCCCTCTGCAACCACGGTCGGCAGGAGGGACACGAGATTAGCTATGCTATCAATGCGCGCCAGGATGGTTTCCGCTTGGGATATGGCATGAGTATTCTGTCGGGCGTGGCAGGTCATTTGCCTACCGCCATTACGATGTGCCTGGGTGTTCTTGATAAGAAGCTGATGTGCGGCACTAGGTGCCTCGCTATTGGAAAGTATCAGTCAGGCGACTTGATGCAATTCGAAAGCGGGAGGGATGGGGCTTTGGGATGGGATCTGGCTGGTCGCTCATGGTGAAAAAAAAGAGTGGGATCAGTCACCTTGGGTCACACTTATAAGCAGACGAATTGTTGGTATGCGCAGATGTTGCTTCGGTCAAGTTTCGGTGACTGGAAGTGTGCGGCCGACAATGATGAAATCACTGGGAGTCAGTGATAATTTGCGCGGAGTCGGCCAATGTTCGGCACCGTGCGGAGGAAACCGTTTGAACCATTTGAAAACAGTTTATAACCCGTTTAGACCGGCGGTCAAACTAAATGAAAATAAAAACGGTTATAACCATTTGAAACCATTTTCAAACGAAAACGGTTGGAGCCCTACAATAGAGCATAAGTGTTGAGAGGGACTTACCTTTTCGCAACTGTAGTATAATATGCTGTCCCGTATCAGTATGAAAAGACGATAAAATAAATAACGAGCCCGAAGTCAAAGACCGCGAACGCTTACTCAGTTAAAGCAAGTGCGTGATTTGCTGGTGTTTGGCTGCAGCGTTCGGTGAGTTTCAGGCTGGATTCAGTCTTCAATTTATCAAGTTTCAATTCTGAATATTCCACGAGACATGGGATACCTCTACGACAACAAACGAGGTGTTAATAAATAAATGACGGTGATTTGATTGAATATTACAGGATACTGAATATGGATGAGTTGTGGGGCGATGGAGCCAGCAAGGACGCGGAAGCAGATGCGTGCTGGACGAAGAGCGAGCGCTGAAGGGAGCCAAACACGGGTGCGTGTTGCAGGTACGCCGGGCGTAGTGATCTGCTGCCGCGTGCGCACGGCGGCGTGCAAGGCGGGCGCGGCGTGGTGTCCTTGCGCTTCGTTTCTGGGAGCGCGGGGCCGGGGGGGGCAGACGCGAGCGTGCGTGCGTCGTTGAGGGAGGCGGACACGCACGTCTCGTTCTGCTCGTGGCCGTCGTTGTCGAGAGCGGCGGCGTTGAGCGCGGGGGGCAAAACTTGTCGTGAAGACAAGAGTGCGCGCCGCCGTAGCATTACTTCGTCTATGTCCGGGTACACCGTATTCATGGGTCGGTGAAGGGAGCAATACGAGGAGACAGGCGACAGAGTCCCCCTCGCACGGCAGCGGCTCACGCGGTCGACCTATGTGCGAATGTCCATCATCAGCCACAGTCTGATGGAGGGAATGGAGGGCGCACTCACCGTTAATTTTTTCTCCGGCAAAGGCGTCTCCGTAGCTCTCTTGCTTCAAATCGCGGTCCTATGCGCCCACACCCACTCCCCTCGTCCTACGCGCCCACATCCACTCCCCTTCGCCTCGCGTTCCGTTCCTGCACGCACTGTTTCTGGTGCGTCTTCTACCCCTGCCTCGTTTCAGTCTCACGGAGCTGTGGGCGAATGCGCAGAGCAGCAGAGTTCATGGCCATGGCTGGAGGTTCTCCTGCATCGGAGGCAGATGGCGGCAGCGAGTAGATCAAAGGAGGAGCAGGATACAAGTCTGAGCCGCGGATTTGGGGGCCGTGCGGTGGACTACTGACGATTAATAAATTAATGAAGCACATTAAGCGGGGAGACGAAAAGAACGGACACGTACCAGCCCTAAAAGCGCGCCGTCTTACGCAGGCCTCTGCTTCAATGCGGGCAGGGCGTCGTCCCAGTCTAATCCAGCGAAAATTCCGATGTCTTCGGCGAAGATTGAGAACACGCTCCCGTGGGCGTACACGATCGTCTGGAGAAGCTCCCGACAGCGTTCCAGCAGCCGACGACACGCGAGACGCGGAATCGCGACTGCGTATACGGCGGCGGCTTGGTCGTTGACGGTGAGCGAAGACGGTGTGTGTGCCCTCGCAGATGTCGTTCCCGAGTGCATCAAGTACGTGCGTGTAGGATTTGAAGGGCGGCGTGCGCGCGGGCAAATTGGTAGTATCTGGCTCGTACGGGTCAGCAAAAGCGTCGAGAAGATACAAAAGATGAATATAGAAAGAACGCACACGGACAACGCACGAAAAGGAATTGGATAAAGATAGGGACAATAAAGGGAAGCGCCCATTCTAAGGTAAAAAGAAAGAAGGATGATTTGGAGACGGAAAGAAGAGGAGAGAAAAAATGAGAAGGCGGGGACGTACCTGCGTGTCCCTCGATCGTATCTCGCCTTACATGCATCCCCAACTCCCGCATCCCCGAACTACCACTCCGGTGCGGAATTTTTGCGGTGTTGGTGCCGGTTTCTGAACGGATGACAAATTCCTGCTTGTTTTTGGTTAGCGCTTGTGAACGGCGGCGAAAAAACAATGAGGATGCGGAGAGGAAAAAAGAGAAAATGGGAACAAAAAGGAAGAAGGTAATATGTATAGGATCGGCGAGGGTGAAAGGGGGAATGAAAGAAGGAAGAAAATACTAGTGTATTCTGTCCTCGGATCCGGTTCTCGTTTATTACCCGTTAGAAGTACCTTACAAAATTATCCTATCCCTTTGAGTATACTTTTATCTGGAAGTAGGGTTAATTCTACACCTGAATCTGGTTATACCTTTTCCCCACGGTCAGTTCTCACAGCGCTAGAGGGTATGCAAAAGTAGGCTGTTTATTTTTAGAAGTAGTCAACAGGCAATATTGATAACCGTTAGAAGTAACTTCTAATTGTGAAATCACAGTAAGCTGCACACCTGGGTATATTCAGCCTATCATTCTGCACATTATTCCGGTTGAATCATGGTTCTAGCTTCAAAACTCATCCCCCAATTTCGCTTTCCTCTTTGGGCAAGCTGGCGTTTCAGTGTTTGGATGAGCATCGCCGCCATCAAATGCTGTGCTCATCACATCATTCACGTCGACCACTTCGAGCCAACTTCTAACGCGACCGCCCGACTCCTCGACCACCCTAACCAACTTCTAACACACTTCTAATGGACTTCTAAGCCACTTCTAACGGCCTCCGCCCGGCCGGCCCCCGATCCCTAGCAGACGTCCCGCCACGTCACCGTCCTCGATCCGTGCCTCCGCCCTTCTAAGCCTGTACGCCCGCCCACTTCGAACGCCCGACCCCCCCTTCGAACCTCCAGACGCCCCGGACTTCTAACGCCCGCTCGCTCTCCTCGCTCACTTCGAATTCGCGCCCGCCCCTTCGCCCTCGCTCACTTCTAACGCCCACAACCCGCTTCGAACGCCCGCGTGCTAACTTCTAACACACGCATGCCCCCCTCGAACGCTCCTCCCTTCCAACTATGAGCATGCATTGCACCTTTTCCTAAGCGCTTGAAGGTGCGTTCCCCAGCACAACACTCTGTCCACTTCTAACGCCCACACGCTCACTTCTAAAGCCCACAAGCCCACTTCTAAAGCCTTCGCCTGGCGCACTCCGACCCCGACCCACCCACTTCTAGCGCCCGCCCGCCCACTTCTAACCTAACCTAACACCTACTTCTAACGCCCGCCCGCCCAATTCTAACGCCCGCCCGCCCAATTCTAACGCCCGCCCGCCACTTCGAACGCCCGCCGCCTACTTCTAACGCGGGCCCGCCTACTGCCAGCACGCATGCCCACTTCTAACGCTCGCCCTCGCACTTCGAATGGCCGCCCGCCCGCGCGCGCTTCGGACCACGCCCCACCCACTTCTAACACTCGCACCCCCACTTCGAAAGCCCCGCCCGCCCCGCGCTTCGAACCTGTGCCGCCCACTTCGAACGCGCACGCGCCCACTTCGAACGCGCGTACGCCCACTTCGAAAGCCCGCTCGCCGACTCCGTACGCGCCCGCGCCTACTTCGAACGCCCGCCCTCCCACTTCCTAAGCCTGCCCGCCCACTTCGAACGCGCACGCGCCCACTTCGAACGCCCGCCCGTCCGCCTGCCCGCCACGGTCTTCGAACCAGCCCCGCCCACTTCTAATAGTTCGAACGCCCGAGCTCGCGCCACGCCCGAGCTACTTCCCCACTTCGAATGCGCACTTCGAACGCCTGCCGCCCAGCACTTCGAACGCCCGCGTCCCGCACAAGTCAAATGCCGTCCCGCCGCACCCATGGGGCCCGCCGCACGCGCGCTCGTTGCGCACCCATCCCCATCGCGCACGCATGCCCATCACACGCACGCTCGTCACCCTCGCGCACCCACACTCGCAGCGCACGCAAAGCCGTCGCCCACTCCCCGCGCACGCACGCACGCCGCACGCCTCCCACGCACGCCCGTCACATCCGTCGCATGCGCACGCCCGCCGCACCCTCCGCCGCACCCCTCGCGTAGGCCCACTCCCCGCGCACCCGCACCAGCCGCACCCAACCGCGTCGCGCGCACACTCGCAACTGCGTCGCGCACGCACACTCACAGACCCGTCGCGCACCCACGCCCGTCGCACGCTGCTACGCACGCTCGCGGGGCACCCACGCTCGCCGCGCGCACGCTCGTCACGCACCCAAACCGGTCGCGCATCCACGCCGGTCGCACCTCGCCCGCACGCCCATCGCGTACGCCCACTCCTCGCGCACCTACACTCATCGCACCTACACGCACCCTTCGCGTACGCCCACACCCCGCGCATGCACACCAGCTGCGCGCAACCTCGTCGCGCAAGCAAACGCCTCACCCGCCGCGCGCGCACGCCCGTAGCACGCACGCTCGCGTCCGCCCACTCCCCGCCTACCCCACACCAGCCGCGCGCAAAGGCCTCGCGCACGCACGCCCGTCGCACCCGTCGCATACCCCCACTCCCCGCGCACGCACACACGCCGCACCCTCCAGTACGCCCATTCCCCGCGCACGCATTTCCGCCGCGCGCATGCAAACCTGTCGCACACGCCCACTCCCCGCCCACGCATGCCCCTCACCCCTGTCCCCTAGGCACCCACGCTCGCCGCCCGCACCCACGCTCGTCCGCGCTCGCGTACGCCGACTCCCCGCCCACCATGCTCGCCGCCCGCACCCACGACCGTCGCACCCACGACCATGGCAAGCACGCTCGTCACGCACACAAACACGTTGCGCACGCAGACTCCTCGCCCACGCCCGTCGCGCCCAAGCCCGTCCGGCGCGTATACTCCTCGAGCACCCACCCCTCGCGCCGCCACACCCGTCATGCGCACGCAAACCCCTCCCGCACACCTCTTTGCGCACCCCGCCCCTGTACTCCCACCCGTGGCGGGCACGCACCGTCGCCCCCCCTTCCCCCGTCGCGCGCACGCTCGTCACCCACGCAAACCCATCGTCCACGCACGCCTGTGGAACCCCTCGCGCATGCACCTACGCATACCCCTCGCGATCCACGCTGGCATCCCTCGCGCACCCACGCCCGTCGCGCAAACACATTGCGCACACCTCTTCGCGCATCCACGCCCGCTGTACCCCCGCCCGTCGCGCGCACGCATGCCCGTCGCACCCCTTGTGGCACCCACGCACGTCGCGCGCACACAAATCCGGCTCGCACACATACTCCTCGCACATCCACCCCGTCCCACCCCTCGCGCCCACGCAAACCCGTCGCGCACACATACTCCTGCGGGAGCCCACGCCGGCTGCACGCCCGTCGCACTACTCCCGTCGCAGCCACGCCCGTCGCAGCCAGCCTCGGCGCACCCGGCAAACCCGTCACACCAACACCCGCTGTGCATACACGCCCATCACCACCCACTCGTGAACTCGACGTCCCGCCCGCCAGCGCCTCCTGCAAGCCTGACGCTGAGCTCCCTGGCCTGTGCGTCCGTCAAGTACTTAGTAGAGTTGTCGGTTGCGGTGGAGGAGGCCACTCGACGTGACCACTCGCCGACGCCGTCGAGTGCGAGTAGCTCAGGTTATTTGCACTTGGGCTGTCCCTCCCTCGTCGCACTTACGCTTTTACTGGTAATTTACATCTATGGACTCACATCTACTTTCCCTACAACACCCTACGCTATTATCGACCTTCCTCTTTTCATCTCTTCCCTTTTTGATACAGCCTTCGTGTCCTTGCAGTCCATCGCAATGGTCTATTCATATCTGTAAATTCGCAACAAATCAAGAAGCTTGTCTGCCTCACAATCATGTCGGTTTAATCGCCGGCTTGTACCGCAAAGAGCCTGAATAGCTCAGAACAAGGGTGAGTCCAAATCAGGGCATCGTATTTCCTCATTAGGACAGACACAGCCTCAAAACTTCTCTTCCGTCTCACTGTCCCTAGTCAATCTCGTCTCACGTCGCCGACCCAATGACACAAAATCTTCAACAGGTAAGAAAAAACCTCCCTAGACCACTCATGGAACCAGAACTGCTGCAGCCTGTTTGCGGACGGTGGAATCTTGCCAGATTGCACAATGAAAATATCTCGCACTCTTGGGACTCGCCTTTTCGATGGCTCCGTCTGCTGTACGCGTCGCTTTCAACCAAGAATCAAGTGCGCGGGATTGCAAGTTGATTCATTCCTGGCGCTCCCTTCTCTGCAATTCCATCAACCTCCGGATTTTCATGGAAAATTTGGATTCTCTCTTTTTCCATTGATTTGCTTCACAAACTTCGTTTGTTCAAATCCATGGTGACTTGTTTGAACCTCCCATATTAATTGCCATACATGCTGACGCGCCCAATTTACTCACAGTCCTCCCCAACCTCTTCCACTGGCGACACCACCTCAATTGATTTTTTCTGCGCTGCGGCCAACAAAAGTGCGATACTCACCCCAGTTCAACTTTCCCTCCGACTCCGACCGCGCAAAAATATAGTATTTCGACCTTGATCCTCAAACATTTCCGCTCGATGCCGTCCCGATTTGAATATAATTCCGAGATCTATAATACTGACATGTCCCATTAGTATCGACGCCGCAGTTTGGATAAACTTCGGCCTCTTTTCTAATTTAACAACGTCGGTTTGCACATCTTTCTTTTACCCACTAAACTGATCTGCGCGAATCGCACTTGACGGACCAACTAGATCCGCTGCGGACTTCCCATAAACTTCATTTCAGCTCCAGCTATGTTTTTGAATTTTCGCTTCGTTTCAACAAAAATGGCTGGCTTGAATTGTGTCTAGCCTGTGCACTTCAATTCACCACTTATGCCCTCGAGGTAACTTCCCTTCTTGCCCCTCAAATTTGGATTCCAGTAACCCGAAGCCTTGTTTCGTACTGGTCATTAGGATCGCAAGCCCGAAGCAGAATTCGTTGCTGGTGTATGCTTAGGTCTTTTTCGTGCGTGCCTACTCCAGTTCAAACTGCGATTTTCTCAATTGAACCAACCCACTCAGACGGACGCAAACCCTTCAAGGTCAGAATAAGTTTGGATTGATATTCTCTACGCAAGAACACAACGTTTCTTTGAATTTCAAGATGTACACGTGAGTTTCACCGACTGGGTTGGAGTATTCCGTACATTGACTAGGTGGGTTGTAGGAAAATATTGACGCGGTGCAGAGTACAAAATTTTGAGCAACTCTAAACACGGTTCAAGAAAACAAACTTGTTCGTCGCTCGTTGGCGACACGGCAGTCGAAAATCCGTGGCACCACAGTGATCGGTTACCGCTTTCTTTGGCATACTTATTCATGGCCCTGAGTATGACTATTCCGATCGCCAAATCAGGGGCCACATTCAATTGCGCCAACATCTGGTGTCTGATTGCTTTGACGCCGACTTCGTCGGTGCGAAACAAGGCCTCCTATTTAGCTTCCTGACTTAACCTGGGTGCGCCTACACGTTGAACACAAAAAGAATGACCGCTGTCCTAATTCCGACTTTGATTTCAAGACAGTTCTATTCCTCCGAGTACGCCGATTTGACTGGCTATCAATTGGGTAATCACGTTGCTTAAACTGCTCACTTGAGCCAAATGATTTGAAGTTGCCAGATTCTACGGATGTCTGCCAGGAATGGAAACTGTACGGAGTCGAATTCGGACCTCCAAGTTCATATTCTAAATACTTTTTGCGCCGTTTTCTTTCCATTCTCGGCATTGAACATGATAAATCTGATCCTCCTCAAGAGCTACCTGAAAAACCCCGGAGCATATACCCTTATTCCCCGAAAACGAACACGTGTTCAACGAGCCAAACAAGAAAGAGACGATGTCCAAACTCGATTCAAATCCAAACTATGTTTCTAATCCTGGAAAATACCTGAATTTTCCTCCTAATAGGGCGGAAAATTCGGGTATCAGAGGAAAATGACCGTATCATTGGACCAAACAACACCAAAAATCAGGAAAACAGATGAATCAGATGGAAAATGGGTGAATCAGTTGCTATCTACTATATATGGTAGGTAAATGATCGTATCACAAAAGGAAAATGACCGTATCACGGAACTGAAAAATGACCCCATCACATAGCAATGATCACATTAATGAGCCGTCAATGGGAGGGACTTACCTGTGCACAAGAGAAACACATCTTCCTTTCTCCTGGTGCGCTCACAAAAATAACTAAAACCACTTTTTGAGTCAGTGTTGCCTGCAATGTGAGTAAAAAAATGTGATAACATACCGAGCCAATCATATAGTGCTATGGACACCTCTAAATGAAAAAAAAAATTGTCGGGTCCTACGCTGGCAAAATAGCTGAAGGAAGACTGACCACACTTTTATAGCATGGTGCGCTAGCCAATAAGTAAAGAGGTCTACCTGAAACACAGCCACAAACGTCGGGACCGGTAATGACTCATAAAAACCAAAATGACTCACCGCGTTATAGGTCCATGTAATTACCTCTCAGCCAATCTCAAGGTGGATGAGACATAGCAGGAAATGGGGTTGAACATGTCCATAGCCCTCTATGACTCGCAGAACATGGAGAAGGGGGGAGAACTGCGGAATACTGGGAGAGAAGATGGTGGGACACGACAAGAAACAATTGATCGGGGATCAAAACCAACCACGTTGATTTCATCATAAGTTTGATCAATCATGTGATCATCTTCTGTATTGTCTGATTACCCCATATCATCCCAGCTCTACTTACCTGTAAGTCTACAGCCACTATTTAAGGGTCTTTACTACAAAGTAAGTTGCACACCAGTATCCTTTGGGTACGCCATTGTCTTTTGCCCCAGTTTTATCACAACATTCACAGTCAAACTTATGCCGTAAGTGTTGATTGCTGAGTCGAAGAGAACCGCTGTCAAAAAAAATTATAAACCCCTGCACGCCGCTATAAGCTCCCTCTGCTGCCTTCTCCTTGTTTCCTCCAAGACATCACTCTACAATGAAAGCCTTTTATGTTGCCAAATTTTGGAACCAGAGTTAGGTTCCAGGCCCGCTTTTTCACATCGGGTTTGATTTCTTGGTCTCTATTATGTATTCACATTGTGTGTTGTTCAACAGCAATTATAAAAAAATGTATTCTCTGTTACACTTTAGTACACTGATTCTCTTAAAATAGACTTCTCCTCTTATAGTCGGTGGCAGACACTTGTAGGAGTTCTTTGGTACAATGACTGAATATTCACTCTACATAATTCACCGATTCAATGCACTTCATATCTTATAGCAGGTTGCCGAACGTTGTAGGAATTCTCTGTTTACAACAACAGAATGTTCAGCCTATGTACTTCACAAATTCAATCAGAGCGGGATGCATCTGTGCGCACATGGCATTCAACATCCTTGTCATGTTTTGGTCGCGGCGTCCAGGTTCCACCATCACAAATCTCGCGTACTTGACAGCTCCGTGGGAGATGAACGCGCCAGTGTTTCCCCAATGATGCATGAGTGCAGGCAGTTGAAAAAATGGGTGGATGAGCATCGACATCCGCACCTACATGAACATCAATCAGCCAATACAAACTCGAGGTGGCTTCAGTGTCACTTACCTCCTTGTCAATGTTATGAAGCGCTATCCCGATGTTGAGGACCAAGATAAGCTCCAGATCCACGTCTGCAGCGTAGGTAGTCTCCAGCAAAGAAACCCCAGTAGTCATGCGCATCCACGCTGCAAAGCATGCAATGGAACGGTCAGTCGCTTCTCTATTAGGACCTCCGACCCTCTTGCGTCTTGTCCACAGGCGACCAATGTGGCGGACTAGGACTATTCCGCACGCCAGCTCAACACTCATTATCAAGAATTTGTGTTCTGGAACGCAAGCGTTCCCGCAAATTTGCGGGAACGCATCGCCACCGAAACAAATTGAAACCTCCCCAAATCTGTTCCCGCAAAATTGCGGGAACGCATCGCCACCCGAATAAAAACTCTCCCTAAATCTGTTCCCGCAAAATTGCGGGAACGCATCGCCACCCGAATAAAAACTCTCCCCAAATCCGTTCCCGCAAATTTGCGGGAACGCATCGCCACCGAAACAAAAACCCTCGCCAAAATCGTTCCCGCAAATTTGCGGGAACGCACCGCCACCCACCTAAAAAAATCTCTCTATTTTGTGTGAACCAACTCTCAATCAACTCTCAATGCCCTTCGAACGTCTCCTGCCGGCCCGGACCGCCGTCGCCCCGTGATGTCCCGTGATGTCACCTCTCTTGACTCCCACTTAGAACGCCCGCACCACCACCTCGAACGCGGCTTTGCCCCCTAGGCACCTCAAACGTCCGCCGCCCACTTCGTATGCCCGCCCCTTCTGCCCCCTCCAAACGCTTCCGCCTCTACCTCGAACGTCATGCCCGTCGCCGCCACCAGCCCCACCCCATCGCCGCATGCCACCGGGAAACCGCCGCTGGGAGAGCCAAGCAGTAGCGTTGCTGCGCACGCTTCGGCTTCTCTCGGTCATAGCGCCCCCGTCGCCGCTGCCGACCCTCAAAACCCGTCTCTCGTCTGTGACGCCCTCAATCGCGGTGAGCGCAATTTCCTTCATCTGCACCCTTGATATATCGTCATGCTACATCTGACCTCGCCGTTCTCGTACTATGCTCACCCTCTTGCCACTTTGTTTATCTCGTCGTCCTACCTTGTCTCATTCATTATTCCTTTTGCTATCAACTCATCATCGATTCATCGTTTCTTATTCCCCCCTTTCCCCTCATTCCGTCACGTTCAAATTGACTGACTCGCCTTCAGATTGATCCCGAGCTCGGGAACTCAAGCCCGACCCGGGCATCTTGACGCCGAGCTGGGACACTCGATGTCCCGCGCGCACACACGACGCCGAGGCCCAGAACTCGACACCGAGCCTCGAAACTCGACGCCGAGCTCGCTCCCTCGACGCCGCTCGCGCAGACACGCAGACACGACCCCATAGCAGTGCCGCGTCAGCGCCCTTTCATCGCCGCCATCAACGCCCCGACCTGTTTTCGCTACCTCGGCCCCCGGCCTCCATGACGCGGACCTCGCCCACTCGGCGCGCAAACACGGCCACGCGCTTGGGAAAGCGGACTTTGCTGGGCACCGTGTCGCGCCGCGTTCACTCAGGTGCGTGTTTTTTTTCTGCTCGTCTGAGGCTTTTTCACTCACTCTTTTGGCTATAGGCCGCATCTCCCTTCCACGCTGCGCTCGTTGAGGGCCAGCCCTCCTCTATATCGCACTCGCCTCGCCGCCGGCCTCGATGCCCAGCTCGCTACGTCGGCGCGTTATGTCGACTTTGAGTTCAGGAGCTCGACGCCCCGAGCGAACACGACCCCGATCTCTCCGCGTCGCCACCGCGCTATTCCGGCCGAGGCCGAGCTCCCCAGCTCGACCCCGACATCGGTAACTCGACGCCGCGGTTGGGAAGCCGACACCGACCTCAGCCGCACGACGCCGGGCACGCGAGCAGAATGGCGCGCTCCGTAACTTGCTATGGGGCTCGTGACCTCACCCTCAAGCTTCCCCACGGGACACTCTGCCCGCCTCGTTGATCTCTAGCACGGGAACTCATGCTCGAGCAAAGGATTTCTACGCTGAGCTGGGACACTCGACACCCCGCACCCAAACATGACGCTGGGGCCCCGACTTCGACACCGAACCCGGAAACTCGACGCCGAGCTCCCGCACTAGACGCCCCTTGTGCAGACACGACCCACTGGCGATGCCACGTCAGCGCCCGTTAATCGCCGCCATCGAGGCTTCCATGGCAGCCCACATCGTCGCTCAGGTCCTCACCCTCACAGCGACGTACTCACCTGGCCACCACGCTCCACAGCCGCGCTCGCCGCGCTTGCGAAGACGACGCCGACCTCAGGCTCTCAAGACTCAGGCCCGTCCCATGCCCCCGCTTTAGCTACCCCGCCGCCCGCCATCCAGGACGTCGACGTCGACCTCTCCGCGCGGCAAACACGACCTCGCCCTTGCGACTTCCACATCGAGTTCCCCGGCTTACCGCCCTACTCCACCATGCGACCTCGCCATCCCCACCTCGACGCTGATCTGCGAGACTCTGAGTTTTTTCGACTCACCATTTTTGTCGGATCTCCCCTGCATGCTGCCCTCGTCAAGGCCCAGCCCCTCCTCTGTATGTGGCATTGTCACACATGACGCATCGCTTCTGGTCTCGCCGGCCTCGATGCCCACCTCGCTACGTCGACCCCGAGCTCCGGAATTCGACGCCCCACGCACAACGCGGAGACGCCGAGCTCGCAACCTCCACCCTGCTCTTGCAACCCCCGCGCTGCCTCGATCGCGAGCTCGTCCCTTGAGCGTGCGCTCGCTACGTCCACACCCCTCTGGCCTGCTCGGCGTAACGATCTCGACAGCGCGCTCGACGCCGAGCTGCCCCACCTGCCGCCCCGACGCCGAGCCCGCCACCTCCGTGTGTCCCACCCATCCCTGCCTGCTACCAGCCCAGCGCGCCACACCAGCCCCTTCGAACGCGAACGCGCCCGCTCTGCTCCTTCCAAGCCCCACCGTACTCCGAATGCGCACACAACGGCCCACCTTACGCCTTCCGAATTCCTGTGCACTGAAGTCAAACGTCGACGCGCACCCACTCCCGTCGCACCCACGCTCATTTCGCGCCCCCACGCCCATCCCCGTCGCGCGCCCATCCCCGTCACGCACCCATGCTCATGGTGCACGCACCCATACTCCTCGCACGCGCAAACCCGTCGCGCACACGCCTGCTCTTCGGCCATGCACACCCGTAGCGCACATGCCCCGTCACGCACGCAAACCTGTCGCACGCAAGCCTCGTCTCGCACACACCTGCTGCCTGGACGCCTACCCACGCGCACCCTGGGCTGCAGTCGGTCCAGCCCTGGTCCAGCCCTGGTCCAGCCGTGGCGAGCCACACTTCACTCCCCGGCGGCGTCGAGCGCACGCTTTTGGCCCCTCTTTGTCCTTGCACTTACGAGTCCGAGTCGTTACGATGTCCATTCTTCATGCACATTATGGATCCGCCTCTATTTTGACCCGCGCTGCCACCTTCCTCTCCCCCTTCCCTCATCTACTTGATTTTCTCTTTCATACGCTTCCCCTCTCAGCATCTGCATGTTTTTGTAGTCAATAGCTATTGTCCAGTGTCATCTCCATTAATTAGCAACAAATCAATAATCCAAACTCTTGGCCCCTGGGCGTTTATTTTGCGGTTTGGAGTGGAAACGACTGGAATACCTCGGAACGACACTTGGAGAGGCTCAATCCAAATTAGGGCAGTCCATTTCCTTATTTGGACAAACACAGGCTCGCACTTGACCATCTCTGCTGCCACCACCCATCTCTCCATACTTCGGCCACGGTAAATTCACTACCGACCCTGCCATGCGGAGCGTCTGGCCTCCTGATAGTGCAATTGTGTCGCTGTTGGTCGTGTTGCGCTCCCGAAATCTCCACTGCCTAATCCCAGACATATTCATTAGGTCTTCAACCAGTACTCCCATCCCCGCCTAAATCCATTTTATCTCATCCAATTCGATTTCGGCACACTCAGCTAGTTTGAATTTGGGTACAACCAATGAACCAGTGAATCCCGGGGTACGCATACTTACAGTTCAGTGCCGAAGTGCGTTCTTAACTCCTCCAAGCACGCGTGCATTTTCATTACCATCCTCTACCATGTGAAGACACACTATGCCTCCGCCATCCTTCCCTTCAGCCACGAATGTCTCCAAACTCCCATCAATCCTACGTACGTGCCAGTGCCTTAAGCATTCCCAAGTATATATTCCTTTTCAAGCACCACTTCTTCCGAAGAAGTGGTTAGGGTTAGCGAGTCGGGATTCAAATCATATTATCTGATACTTCAACGCAAATACTCGACGTCTACCTTCATGAACTTGAACAAAGGTTCATCGTGAAAGCCCTGCGAGTACGCCTCGCACTCTCTTTCTTCCGATCGGCGATAATATACTGACCTGCTTTTGAGCTTATCCGACAGATAGTCTTAACAATCTATTTTTGAATCGCAATGACGTGAGTTTGCGTCTGCCTTTCTTTTTTTTTGCTCGCCACACAGGGTCTGCTCGAGTCGGACCCGAACCAATGACATACACAGCGGGTTTCACTTGACTTTATTCTTGCTCCGACCATGGTTCTCTCTTCGTTTGGAAACCTGCGCCACGGTTGGTTGAGCTTCCCTTCGATTCGTGACTCCTCGCATCGAGGCTTGTGTACTACTAAGAGGTTTCATCGGACATGAGCTCAAATACTTGACTATAAGCGGACGGAGAAACTGGTCCCAATCATGAGTAAGGTCCAGCTTCGAACTGGAGGATGTCTACGAAGCAAGTTCCCGTTGACGTCGCATCGTGCTTGCAGAGAAAAACATTTGAGGAGACAACCGGTTTTGTCGAATTAGATGGTATAGCCTAACTATCCGATCCGAGAACCTGGGCCCAGGATGTCGAATAAGATAGATATAGGTGATCGGAGATGGGCGTTACAGAAGAAGAGGGACTTGTGACGTGATAATCACACTGTCATCGTCCCTCTACCTGGACGCCAACCCCAAACGCCTCTGGTTTCCACCCCGATTTCAACCAAGTCCATTATGGGCTTCGGGGAGTCCCCCAAGTCCCCATCGTTCACAAAGGACCGGCGTGGTGCGTGCCCTTTCCGCAGTGACAGCAGGTACATCTCCGTGCGATTCATCGGACTTTTCTAGCCTGGAACGCCGCATGGGAACATGATCTGGCGACCATGTATGGCTCCGCAATTGAGATTTCCTCTCCGAATCGTCGTCCAGTTCTCAGAACATTCTCTGACCTTCCCACACAATTCTATGAGGCGATGCTCGCTGACGCGCACATCTTGGATATGCAGAGCACCAAATCGCGGATATGCATCCTACAATGGGATCTGACCCACAAAGCATCGCAGACGTTCGCTGAAGACGATTTTGAGTCGCATTGGACGACACAGTGCTCAGTGACGGAGCGCGAAGAGTTTATTCTGGAGGGTCTCGTTCGCGCATGTGGTGCATCACTGGATTTTGAGGAGAGTCGCAAGTGGTACGTATAATTGTGTTCTGAGTCTCCCGGTCTCAGTCTTCGTGACAGGTGTCCTGAGTTAACGTTGAATCGCCTGAATCATGGATCTGGTCGAGGATTCCTCGACCTGGTGAAGAAGCTGACGTTCCAAGATCTCGACAATATTCCCACCGAGTTCCGAACCGTTCCAAGCGCGGTGTACGACCAAATCAGCGCCGTCCCAAATGTCAATCCGCACCCCGGCTGCTTGATCGCCAAAATAGGGCGGGACAGCCGCCGCGCCTATCTGCTGACCATGGTGGTTTGGAATACCCTCTTAGCCTTTGTACGCCAATTGTGTTTGCTCCCCGCTCTTCTCTCATTTCGTCAATGTGACAGCACGGCGAATCAGAGGAGTACGGACTCGCGAAAGGACAGCGCGCGGATAAACAGCAGTTGAAGCACCTCAAAAGCTCTTCGGCAGAGAGGTGGACATCAAGAGCATAATTGACGAGAATACAAGTAAGCGCCGACTCGGGGTACGCTTCTAGTGTATTCCGTCCTCAGATCCGGTTCTCGTTTATTACCCGTTAGAAGTACCTTACAAAATTATCCTATCCCTTTGAGTATACTCTTATCTGGAAGTAGGGTTAATTCTACACCTGAATCTGGTAATACCTTTTTCCCACGGTCAGTTCTCACAGCGCTAGAGGGTATGCAAAAGTAGGCTGTTTTTTTTTAGAAGTAGTCAACAGGCAATATTGATAACCGTTAGAAGTAGCTTCTAATTGTGAAATCACAGTAAGCTGCACACCTGGGTATATTCTGCCTATCATTCTGCACATTATTCCGGTTGAATCATGGTTCTAGCTTCAAAACTCATCCCGCAATTTCACTTTCCTTTTTGGGCAAGCTGGCGTTTCGGTGTTTGGATGAGCATCGCCGCCATCAAATGCTGTGCTCATCACATCATTCACTTCGACCACTTCGAGCCAACTTCGAACGCGACCGCCCGACTCCCCGACCGCTCTCACTCAACTTCGAAGAGACTTCTAAGGGACTTCGAAACAACTTCTAACGCCCTCCCCCGGCCCGGCCCCCCAGTTCCTCAAGCATCCAGCCACGTCATCATCCTCGAATCTGCCCCTCCAACTTCGAATGCCTGTACCTCGCCTACTTCTAACGCCTGCGCTGCCCTTCGAACCTCCGCCCTCCCCGCACTTCGAACGCCCGCTCCCGCCCACTTCGAATACCCGATGCCCACTTCGAATGCCGCTCGCCCACTTCGAACGCATACACCCCACTTCGAACGCCCGCCCCGCCCACTTCGAACGCCGGTCGGCCCGCACTTCGAATGCCCGCTATGCCTCTCCGCTCACTTCGAACGCGCCCGCTTCGGATCCGCGCCCGCCCACTTCGAACGCCCGGCCGCTCACTTCTAACGGGCGCATGCTCACTTCGAATGCCCGCGCGCCCCCGCTTCTAACGCACGCACACCACGTCTACGCTCCTCACGTGAAGGGTTCCCTAAGCTCCCTCAGGTGCGTCTTCTAGACCCTAAGCCCCGCCCACTTCTAACGCGCCCACGCTCACTTCGAAAGCCCGCCCGTCCCGCGCTTCGAACCCGTGCCGCCCACTTCTAACGCGCGCCTGCCTACTTCGGACGTGCCCGCGCCCACTTCGAACGTCCACCCGCCCACTTCGAAAACCCGCCCGTCGACTTCGAACGCGCGCGCGCCCACTTCTAACGCGCGCACGCTCACTTCGAAACCCCGCCTTCGAACCCGTGCCGCCCACTTCGAACGCCCACCCGCCCACTTCGAACGCGCGTACGGCCACCTCGAAAGCCCGCCGTCCACTTCGAACGCGCGCGCGCCCACTTCTAACCCTAACCCACTTCCAAACCCCGCCTTCGAACCTGTGCCGCCCACTTCGAACGCCCGCCCGCCGACTTCGAAAGTCCGCCCGCCCGCACTTTGAACGCGCCTATACCTCGCATGCCCGCGCGCACCTGCCCACTTTGAAAGCACACGCATCCTTCGAACCCCTTCGCGCCTTCCTCACATGCCCACCCGCCCACTTCGAACGCGCGTACCTTCACTTCGAGCGCCCGCCCACGCACTTCGAAAGCCCGCCCGCCGACTTCGAACGCGTCGGCCAACCGCGCTTCGAACGCCCGCCCGCGCTGTGCACGCGCCCCCATTTCGCATGCCCGCGCGCCCGCCCTTCGAATGCCGCTCACCCTTCGAACGCCCCGCCCTGCCAACTTCGAAGGCGCACGCCGCCTGAGTCGAATCAACGCACGCTCTTTCGAATGCCTGCCCCGCCCTTCGAATGCTCGCCATCCCGAAATACGCACTGCCCGCGCCCACGCCCTCTCGAACGCGCTCCGCCCCTCGATGCCGCACCCACTTCGAACGCGCGGGCGCCTGCTCTTCTCCTTCGAAGGCCCCTCCGCCCTTCCAACCGGCTCACCTCGCACCCCCGCTCGCTACCCGCTCCCGCCTCTGCACCTTCGCCCGCCTGAGTCAAACGCCGGTTCACACCCACGGGGCCCGCCACACCCACGCTCTTAGCGCACCTATCCCCATCGCACACACACACCCGTCGCGCTTTTCGCGCACGCACGCCCGTCGCATGTACGTTCGCCACCGCTGCGCACCCGCACTAGTGGCGCACGCAAACCCGTCGCCCACGCCTACTCCTCGCGCACACACGCTCGTCGCAACGCCCGTGCACCCCCCGTGCAGCCTTGCCGGTCGCACCCACGCCCGCGCGCACGCTCGGCGCACACTCCAACCCGTCGCACACGCATACTCCTTGCGCACGCACACCCCTCGCACGCACACCCCTCGCAAGCACGCCTCGGCGCACACATGCATGCTCGTCAACTCCGCCGCATGCACACTCGTCGCGCGCTCACGCCTGTCGCGCAGCCATGCCCGTCGTACGCACGCTCGTCGCGCACGCGAAACCGCCGCACGCATGTCCGTCGTGCACGCACGCCCGTCGCAAGCACGCTCGTCGTACGCCCACGCTTGTCGTGCCCCATGCCCGTCGCGCACACGCTCGTCGCGCGCCCGCCCGCCCGCCCGCCGCGCCCCTCGCGCACCCACACCAGCCACCCGCACGCTCGTCGCACGCACGCCCTCTGCCCCCATGCTCGTCCCCGTCGTGATGCACGTACACTTATCGTGCACCCCTACTCTCCTCGCCATCCTTGCCCTCGTACCGGCGCCCGGCGCACTCCTCGCGCATGCATGCCCCTCGCACGAAAGCTCGTCGCGCGAAACAGAGCACCCACGCCCACCCCTCTCAAACACCCCTCGTCGCGCCTGCAAAAGCCCCGCACGCACGCTCGTCGCTCGCCCAC